>JBBPRZ010000065.1:0-14108 GCA_038093335.1 Boletus chippewaensis | reverse complement strand
AACGTCCTGGTCGGTGTTACAGCGAGTTTGAGCGAACGAACCGCCCGGTCACTGTACTAAATGATACGGCCTTTTTGTAAACCCGTAGCAGTGGTACGCAGTCACCAACAACGGAACTTGCCGCGACGTCGACGGACTTCTTGAACCTCACGCTCATCATTCTCGGTTTACATGGAGTCCCAAATCCCCGCAGGACCCGCAGCTGCAGTGCTCAAACGATCAGAACCCCTTCCAGGAACTGCAGTTCCAGTGCAAGGGCCAGATTTCGACAAGTCCCTGTCACTCCAAGATCTGCTCGGCCGTTACGACACGATCGGATTTCAAGCGACCAGTCTAGGGAAGGCTATCGAAATCGTCAATCGCATGGTATGCGCACACCTGTCTTTGAATCATTTGGCGTTTACTTTGGCCATCTTCCAGCGAAATTGGCGGCTCTCGGACGAGCCTCTCTCGCCAGACGAATCGGATGATTATGCAGATCCCAAAGTAAGAGCCCAAACGCGTTGTAACATCTTCCTCGGCTATACTTCAAACCTCATCTCTTCCGGTTTACGTGAAATCATACTCTACCTTGTGAGGCACAAACACGTCTCAGCAATCGTGACCACTGCTGGGGGCATCGAAGAGGACTTTATCAAGTGCCTCGGCAAAACATACCTCGCTGATTTCAATATGGATGGCACTGATCTACGAAAAAGAGGACTAAACCGCGTTGGGAACCTCATCATACCAAATGATAATTACTGCAAATTCGAGGATTGGTTCATCCCCATTCTCGATACCATGTTGGAGGAACAGAAGGCTTCCGGTCAAGTATGGACACCAAGCACTTTCATTCGCCGTCTGGGAAAGGAGATTAACAACGAAGAATCAGTGTATTACTGGGCTTATAAAGTGAATATAAATGCGTCTAGACGAGCGTGCCTGGCCCTCTACGAGCGAGGCTGATCCATACTACTCCAGAACAACATCCCGGTTTTCTGCCCTGCCTTGACCGACGGTTCGATTGGAGACATGATGTACTTTCATTCTTTCCGATCTCCGGGGTTGATCGTCGATATCGTGGGTGATATCCGTGCTCTCAACGAGCTATCTCGTAAGTCCAAAAAAGCGGGAATGATCATCCTCGGTGGTGGGGTCTGCAAACATCAGATTGCAAATGCCATGCTGATTGTAAGAAATACCGCCTTTAATCGGATGATAACCGTTGACCCCCTTGCAGAGGAACGGTGCCGACTACTCGGTTTTCATCGTAAAAGTTTGCCCTCGTCGTTCCTGACGCTTGCTGATCACTCACCGTAGAATACGGGACAAGAGTTTGACGGATCTGATTCCGGCGCTCGACCGGACGAAGCAGTTTCATGGGGGAAAATCCGCGCAAACGCGGAATCAGTTAAAGTATTTCCCTCGAGGTTACGCTTGCCTCAACACTGATATATCGTCCCTCAAGGTCTTTGCTGATGCAACGTTGGTTTTTCCACTCTTGGTAGCTGCTACTTTTGCCCAGAGCAAGGAGCCTGAAGACAGCTCCGTGTAACAAGTAACTCGCGCCGCTACTATTGCGCCGTATCTACACAAGAGAATCCGTGTACGCCTGACCTGAAGAGTAGCAATAACAATACACCGAAATTGACTACAGAATGCCAGAACGATGAAAGATGCCTCTGCTCTACCCGCCCACAGAGTGTTCAGCTCCATGATTAATGGGGTGTCAGAAGTCGAAAGTGCAAATGAACGAGGGGCTCACCTCTTTGCATTTCCCCGGACCATATCACCAAATCATCCCGTAGTAGCTGCAGGATCATCATCGAGTCTCGCATCACTTGAACCGACGAGGACTCGTTCAGGCAAGCTACCGCCTCGTCAAATGCATGCTTCCCTAGGTGACACGCGCGTTCTGGACTCTTGCGAACGTCATGATAATACACCGCAAAGTTTAAGGCTAAGCCCAATCGCGTGGGGTGTGTAGGCTCGAGCTTAGCCAAAGCATGCTTGTACGCATGCTTGTAGGCAGCGAGAGACAGGTCTGAGTAGTGGCTCCTGTCACTTTGCTGTGCGAACTCGGCCAAATAACGAAAGTAGTCGCCCTTCCTGTACGAACGGACAGTGTGAGCACAGACTTGAAGCTGAATATTCCACCCTTTTCTCACATTTTATAATAAAATACCGTCTCCTCGCCGGGTTCGGCTGTCGACAATAAATGCTCATCGAGTAGCTTCACGATGTCTTGACAGACTTCAGCGAGTTCCTGCTCAACACGACTACGCTGCTGGCTAATGAGCTGCACTTGGTGTTTGGAGTGTCGTCCCGTTGTGCGGCTTGACTCCAGTTTCTCGAGAGAATCGATGATCCTCCAACTGCTGCGAAGGGCATTCGTGATGTTCTTGTAGGCGACAGAGAGGAGGTTTCGTTCTTCGATAGTCAAGGCACCGTAGCTCTGAACCAGACCTTTCATTTGCGCCACTAGGTCTGAACTCCAATAGTATGAGTGACACAATTGTCCGCCTTGCGGAGACGCACCTTCGTAGCGTTCTGCCTCTTCAGCAACCTTGGCCAGGAGAAGGTACTCTTCTCGCGAGGGGACTCTTACCTGTAGGGAGTTCCTCAACGAACTCGATTAAGAAGGCTGGTTCGCTCCACTCACCGGGGACATGTTACTGACTACGAAAGAGTGGAAATGCAATCGAGGAGGACGTCGAGTGAGCTCTTTTCTACCGTTTAATGGGGTTGTGGGCAACGAGTTTCGTGGAGCAAGGACACTACGCCGCCGCTCGTCGTTCAAGGGGCACGGAGATGACGTGCGGAATACAGGAGTGATTAGCAGTGGCAACCAACTTTCAGTTCATCGTGAGTATGAATGCTCCAACCCTGGGCAGAGGGGAGACCGGTGAAACTTAGTGGGTTGAGGGTTGATAGGGACAATTTGACCTGGTGCCGTGCTGCTCATAAACAATGCGGATCTAACCAATAAGCATATTATGCATGAATAATACATGTGCAGTGATATAGGTGCCAAATGCCCTACGAATCACAACCCGTCCATGAGTAGGGGGCTCCGACAGGAAGGAAAACTCAAGAGATTAACCTACGTTGTATATTGTTGACCAAAAGTGCCACAATAAGGCAAGAGTGGACGAAAGGAGGACGACAGGCAGCAAGTAGATAAATCGATGGATTGCTGGTCGACAGTTGTCAAGGGGGCCGTTGCCCCTGCCGGAAGATGAACCGTTTTGGTGAGTTGCATGGCTAGGTGAAACTGAGAGGGACGCAGCTAGCCACTGCAATTCGATGTAGTGCGAGGCAGGAGTTGGAATAGCTTTGAAATGCAGATTCCAGCAACGCGCCAATTAAACGACCACCAATAAACGTTCTGGGTTGTGCCAGAGGACTATTGATAACAGCGTAGATCAACACGGCCGATGCGCTTTGCGACATAGACTACAGCAAAATTCAACTCTTACATGGCTGCCAATTATTGGTGGAACTGCGCGTTGTGTGAAATAATGCACGTGGAACGCAGCCTGGATCACAGACACTTCGCAGAATGCAGCGATAAAGGACCAGAGAACGACCCTATAGGGTGGTAGAATGCTCCGAAGGAGGGAGAGCGGTAGCCCAACCAACGGCTGACGGAAGGAGGAATACCTGCCAGTGATGGTTCCATTGATTATTTGATCGTATCGCTCAGCTTTTTGGTAAACTGAGGGTGCCTACGACGTGATGAGACGGACCAATCCATTACATCATTACCTGGGCATGACAAGGTTTCTACACTGGGTCGTTCACGCGACGCACGTGACACTTGGATGCAAGGGGATCATGGAACTGATCCCCTCGGGCTGACTCGTCCGGAGGATCGACTGGTCCATCTGTAAGCGAAAAAGAGTGAAACCAAGGGCCAACCTACCCAGGAATCGTGCAAATGCCATTTACTTTGAAATACAGTTGGACAGATGGATGAATGTTTTGACGTCTGACCACCAGCCAACCGAATTACATAACGCCGAACTATCGCCAATCAGTTGATGGGCAAAATATCGAAGCGTTTCATATGTCTCAACTGGAACAAGCTCTGTGATATAGACCCAGCTGGAGTAGATGAATAACTTGAGCAAGAGCTATGCTATCGGAGAACAGCATAAAACGAATTCAATCATCCAAATGCATGTCGCGTACGAACACATTGAAGCCTTGTAGTCCGCATACCTATGCCCAGGATCATTACGCACAATCTCCTCCTTCCACACGTTGAGCCGTGCTTAGGTCGCTCGTTACGACACTTGTTGCGAGGATGTGGAACGGCATCCACGAAAGAACGTGTTCTGGATGGCGCGTCGTTAGAAGGACATAACGGGACCAAATGTATTGACAGATACAAGCCTGACGGGAGGTCGCTCAGCACCCTCACAAGAAGCGCGATGGACGCGAGCGCGCTAAGGTCGGCTCCCCGCTGGGAGGCAGGACCTACAAGTAGCAACATCGTCTCCAAGTCAGTGACGGTGTGGTAAAGCATACGGCATAAATTACCTGCGTGACGACGATCCTCGGGGGGATTGTGGGCCCCAGAGACCAAAGGTTTCTACGACATTTCCTTTATAAGGGTAGCGAAATGATGTGACAGATCAGATGGTGGTGGAGCGACATGATGCATGCACTCATGAATGACAGTACTGCTATCGATGAGGCGGAGTACAGGTCCCGAGATGCTTACTACGGTTGGGCGCCAAAATAAGGCTGGTTCGGAAATACGACGGAAATGGTGCACGATGACTTGACGAGGCTCTGGATAGTGAATGATGCACTCTAGCCTGGTCCGTGTCACTTGATGCAAGGCTGAAAACGCGGCGACATCTCCTGCAATACCAGGTGCGGGTCATTTCATGGTTTGAGATCGGGGGCGCCACAGGGACCTTGATTTAGGGCAGGTGAAATTGTGAACTCGATCGCCATTGGCGGGTTGATGCCTATCCATTGACATTTTCATCCTCGTCAAACGGGAGTGGGAAGAGTGGTACAGTGGTCAGTCGGAAGTGGGAAGAAGAAGAGGTTCGTCATCGCTCCTCCCATCATTGCGGGGTTGTTAACGCGAATTTAGACGTCAGACCGGCCAGGATCTTGAGATATGGCGTACCAGTTTTCGCGGAAGGGATGTTTCAAATGTGGAAACTGTGAGTGTATATACCCTTTGCAAGGTGTTTCTCATTTCAAGAGTGAATAATACATAGTGGGTCATATTGCTGAAAACTGCTCCTCGGAGCAACGTCTCTGTTACAACTGCCGTCAACCAGGGCACGAGTCCTCGGCCTGTCCTTCACCCCGAACTGTCGCAGCCAAGCAATGCTATTCGTGCGGCGGCATAGGACACATCCAAGCCGAATGTCCCAATTTGAGAGCCCAGGGCGGAAATCTGAAATGCTATGTGAGTGAGCCCTGAATTCTCTCAATGCAAGTGATACAAGCCCACTTATCTCAACCAGAACTGTGGCCGTTTCGGACATATTGCCCGCCTTTGCCCTAGTGGAGCAACTGGGGTTGCGGGTGCCGGATTTGCTTCTCGTATGCCGCCTCCAGGACGTTCCTTGAATACATCAACCTTGCCCCCAGTCAAGTGTTATCGCTGCGGAGGTCCAAACCACATGGCCAGGTAGACATCATCTGGTATCATGTTATTGGGACGTTGACATTATAATATCTCAAGGGATTGTCTCGCGGCACCGGGTGCAACATTTGCAGACGGGGCATCGTTGGGACTGAACAAGAACAAGACCTGCTACAAATGTGGGCACGAAGGACATGTAAGATCTCCGTACACACTCTGTACTGGTATTGATTAAGCTGTTTCAGATTGCTAGAGATTGTACTGAGAACGCCGAGTTTGTTGGATAAAGTATGCAGCGGGGTGAGATATCCTCTTGTTTGGCCTTAAAAATATGAAGTACATTCGAATGAATGTCATTTCCACCACACAGACGTGTTTCTGCTCTGCGCGATGGTGCTCGACGTCACTGCACCAGCCAGCAACAACTATAATTACTTTTTGATGGGATTCTGTACCGTGATCAGATTGAAGGAACCTGTTCAGCTGAGACGGAGATGACGACCGGAAACTCCTATTCCAACCGAAGCTCCTAACGTGTACAAACCGTGCTAGTGATTCGTGCATAAACACGAACTTCTGTGACGGCGTTGGATGGTTGTGATCTTGCTTGCGAATCTGACGACTTGTGGGTGAGGTGGAAGATTGGAAATCTGGAGACCTTCGCCCGTTCAAATACTGCCTGATTTGTGTAAGACCGTGACTAAGTTGCTCCGTTAGAATGCTGAGAGCCTTTCAACGCGCTACGACTCGTCATGAGCAGAGAACCTTCTTTAACTTCAGCAAGTTTTCTTTCACGGACCCCTTGGCGCACAACGATCCGGAAACCCAAGACTATCACGAACAGAGAATCCTTCCGTACGTTACTGTGGATAAACACTATGGTTCACCTACACAGCTTCATGCAGATACCGGCGCAATGAACTGTACAAAATCATTGCGGACGTAGAATCATATTCAAATTTCGTGCCATATTGTACTCGCTCGAGGATCCTTGAAAGCAAGGCGTGGCAGGACGGAACAACGGTGATGGAAGCTGAGCTTACCGTGGGTTTCCTTGCATTCAGGGAAAGCTACATCAGCACCGTGACATGTAAACCCAATGAATGTGTTGAGGTATAGCCTCTCTGCTTGTGTCCTCCGAGTTCCGAAGACTAATGACACTTGCGTATGCTAGGCAGTCGCCTCAACTTCAAGTCCACTGTTCAAAACTTTGACCACGACCTGGCGCTTGCAGCCTGTATCTGCCTCTTCTCTCCGGCTTTCTACGTCGCTCGCACAGGATGTTTCTGCAAGGAGCTTTGCTTCTCGAACTCCCCTTGACCAAGGCCCAACATTAGTCACTCTGGACCTTGCTTTTGCGTTTGCGAACCCAGTGCATGCCACTGTTTCTGTGGCATTCTTCGGACAGATGTCAAAACTCATGGTAAAAGCATTCGAGCAGCGCTGTATTGCATTATATGGACCTAGAACCGATTGAGCGATCCAATATCAGTACCGTTTTCTACATCTCAATGTTCGTAATCATGACAGTGCTACATAAGGACATACTGGCCTGGTGGTCACTACATTGAAATTGGACTGTTCTTGGTGCACTCGTGCTAGTACCGACGAACAAACTTCCGGTCCCTCGGGCTCGGGGTGAGGTGAGAAGGGAACTGGGCACGGCCAACCCTGTGCGGTCACTGCGGTGATACGTCAACGTGCCAGAACCGCGGCGCTGACTGCGGCCCATGCAAGAACCCGGGGGTCCTGCGCGGTGATGGATACGAATTTCTATGTACATATATGCAACCCGGGATATACTTACCCTTGTTGCGAACATGAGGTGGCAGAGGAGTGACAGAGGTCCGGACGGAGGCGGTGTCATCGCCCCGTTTCCATTTTGACTGCACAAAACCGTCGTTTTGAGGTCCTCTGCCTTCGTCCACAACCCTCGACGACGACTCTGTCTTACATTTCCACCGTCGCTTGGTCCTACTAAAACTTTTTTTTTCTTCACAGGTCTCTTCACTCATACCTCTTATGTCCTCTCCATCGCGAGGTGAGCCCTACGGCGATCCGTTCGCTGATCGCCCTCGCCAAACCCACTTCCAAGAGCCTCCGCAGAGGACGTACGACAGCGCCGCCAACTCTCCCTTTGAGAGCACTACCAATCTGCCCCGCGAGTTCGGTGGTGCAGGTTATGTTGACGAAGACTATGCTGAAAAACTTCCGTTGACTGGAGGTGAAAGCTACAATACTGGTGGTTACTACCCTCCCGGGTAAGTCACATCCATTTCTCTGACGTGTCAAGGTAGCTCATCCCACCCATCTGGATCTCTACAGCCCTGCTGATCCAACTGCATACGGTGATCCTTATCCTCGCCCAGGCTCAGCTATGTCGCACTCTACTACCAATGGTGTTGAAACCGCGTGGAGGCGTCGCCAGACCATCAAGCGTGGCGTCACGCGCAAAGTCAAGCTCACCAAGGGAAACTTCATCACCGAGTACCCAGTTCCTACACCAGTTCAAAGCGCAATCGAAGCAAAGTATACAATGACCAGTACGACCGAGTTTTCGTGAGTGTATCTTGTCTCCAGTGGTCCCCTCAAGTACTAACCGCTCTACTTAGCCACATGCGATACAGTGCCGCTACGGTAGATCCCGATGATTTTTCCGCAGCCAGTGGATGGTCGTTACGACCCAAGCTCTACAACCGTCAGACCGAGATGCTCATTGCGGTCACGTCTTACAATGAAGACAAGACGCTCTATGCTCGTACACTTCATGGTGTCATGCTCAACATCCGTGACATTTGCAAAACAAAGCAGTCCAAGTACTGGCGGCGAGCTGCCGAGGAGGGTATGCCAGGTTGGCAGAGGATTGTAGTCGCTCTCATTATTGATGGTCTGGAGCCGATGGACAAGAGTGTTCTTGATATCTTGGCCACTGTCGGCGTTTATCAAGATGGTGTCATGAAGAAGCAAGTGGATGGAAAAGATACCGTGGCCCACATTTTCGAGGTCAGCTGTTTCTCAAGTCAGAGGAATATCGCTTCACACATTGCACCCGCAGTACACTACCCAACTTTCCGTGGACCCCACGCCTCAGTTGGTTCTTCCTCATGAGAATGATCCCAACAATCTAGTCCCAGTTCAAATCATTCTTGTCGTCAAAGCCAAGAATCAGAAGAAGATCAACTCTCATCGCTGGCTCTTCAATGCTATAGGACGCATGTTACAGGTACGAGATCTCATGTGGTATCTCTCTCGTATATGTACTGATTTTATTTTGTAGCCCGAAATTTGTGTCCTTATTGATGCTGGAACAAAACCAGGACACAAGTCTATCTATTACTTATGGGAGGCCTTTTACAACGACGCTCACTTAGGAGGCTGTTGTGGCGAAATCCATGCTATGATTGAAGGGGGAAGGAAGCTTCTGAACCCCTTGGTTGCAGCACAAAATTTCGAGTACAAGATGTCCAACATTCTCGGTAATCCTCTCAGTTACTTCACTTCATTTGCATGTCTGACACTATCCAACAGATAAACCCCTTGAAAGCAGCTTTGGCTACGTGTCGGTCCTCCCTGGTGCATTCTCCGCATACCGCTATCGCGCAATCCTTGGACGCCCCCTTGAACAATATTTCCATGGTGATCATTCCCTTGCTGACCGTCTTGGCGCAAAGGGTATTTATGGCATGAACATCTTCACCAAAAACATGTTTCTGGCTGAGGATCGTATCCTGTGTTTCGAGTTGGTTGCGAAAGCTGGAGACCGCTGGACGTTGACCTACGTCAAGCCGTCGAAAGCGGAGACGGACGTCCCAGAGACCGCGGTTGAATTGATTGGTCAACGTCGTCGTTGGTTGAATGGCTCTTTTGCTGCTTCGGTGGTGAGTAACTGCCTACTTCCCTTTTCATGCTTCAGCTGAATATCCGGTAGTATGCCCTAGTGAACTTCTTCCAGCTCTACCGTTCGGGCCACGGGATCATCAGGATGTTCTTTTTCCACATCCAGGCTTTGGTATGCAGAATCCTTACAAGGCTTTTCGGTTTTGGTTAACCACTTTTTGGCAGTATAATATCTTCTCGTTGATTTTCTCGTGGTTTGCTTTGGCCAATATCTGGTTGACATTCAGCATTATCATCGACCTATTGCCTTCGCAGAAGATCATAATTTTCGGAACTGCCGATATCGTATGCCGTTTGTCATAATAGTGCTTTGTGGTACTAACGAGCTGTTCAGACTCATTGGGTAAACTTAGCTTTCAAGTGGATATACCTGGCTTTCCTCGCCTTACAAGTGAGTCGTCTGACAATTGAAATGTGTCCAAGATCAAACATATTCTTGCTATAGTTCGTCCTTGCTCTGGGAAACAGGCCCAAAGGCGAACGAACTGCTTATGCCGTAACTCTTTGGTCAGTTGTGTGTCGCAAGTGTACACTTCCTCGCTTACCCTCTGCAGGGTGTACGCGTTTATGGCAGTTTATCTGCTTATATGTTCATTCTGGCTAACAATCAAGGCATTCGCGGTAAGTACACAGTTATCACTGTTTCGCAAAATCACCTATTTGATTGCTCTCAAGAACATTCCGAGCGAGCTGAAAAATAAGACCACCGCTCAAGTCATCTTGACATTCTTCACTCCGCCGGTTGGTGCTTTGATTGCTGCAATGGTTTCTACATTCGGTGAGTTGCAGATGTGGAGTGGATTACCAAGGCTCATAGTTTCCTCAGGGATTTACTTCATTGCGTCCTTCCTCTACGTAAGTATCATACTTTCCGTGGCAAATCCTTGTGCAAACCAGTATTACAGCGTGACCCTTGGCATATGTTCTCCAGTTTTTTCCAATACTTGTGCTTAGCACCGAGTTTCACGAATGTCCTCAATGTCTACGCATTCTGTAACTTGCATGATGTGAGTCAACTGATACGTACATATGCGCACGTCTAACCCGCTCCATAGGTCTCTTGGGGTACCAAAGGCAGTGACAAGGCTGAATCACTTCCATCCGTCTCTTCGTCAAAGAGCAAGGACGCTGATGCTCCTGTTGTTGAGGATACCCACCGTATCCAAGAGGATGTCGATGCCGCATTCAAAGAAACCGTAACGCGTGCTGTGACAAAGATTGACGTCAAGGAGGCCGTCGAGAAGCCCACAATGGATGATCAGAACAAGACTTTCCGTACACGGCTCGTTGCATTCTGGATGCTCACAAACGCTGGACTGGCAGTCGCGATCGAGAATATCAATGGCCTTTATACCGCACAGAATGCTGTTCAGGATGAAGCCGAACTACGAACTAAGCAGAACATTTATTTCGCCGTAATCTTGTACTCCACATTCTTCCTGGCCGCTGTGCGGTTTACTGGGGTAAGTTGCTCCTTGCCGTGAGACCCTGTATGTGCTGACTAAATTGATGTAGTGTTTGTGGTATTGGTTCAAACGCAATCTCTTCAGATGCTGCAGGAGGAGCTAGAGGATTGGACACTTGGTACCTATATGCGCTTTCCTTTTACATGGACGTTAAGCTTTCATCTACATTCGTTGATAACCAGCGTTCGCATTCTGTTTGTTTTTTTCCACCGGACATTCGATTTACACTACTGGTCATCAATCCTCGCCTTTATACCGCAGTAGTGTCTCTGCACCTAAATTGGAAAGGATAAAAGGGTACTCGAAAACAGAGGCAGGCGTAATGATAATAACACTGATGCGACATCATGCATCAAGAATACATGCCAGTAAACTGGTACTGGTTGTTTTCTACTACACTTGGGTCGATAAATGCGTCAACCGACAACGTAGGCAGTTGAGCAGGTAAACCACTGTCCCTCGCGACCATATGGGGATCAGCGAGCCAGGGTCGTAGCCAGTTCTCTGCAGGCTGAGGGAAAACACCACCCTCCCGACGTGCCTCATCCGTGACCAGTGGTTGCCGACAGCTTGGGCAAGAATCATGCTGTTAGCGGAGGTGAGCCCAGCCCAAAATAGGGTAGAGATGACGAACTCCTTCTGTGATCCACTTTATTATGCTGAGCGTGCATAAGCATGTTTTGTCAGGAAAGAAAACTAGGCCACACGCAACTCTTTGCGACAGAATATGTGACCACAAGTGTTCTGCAGCTTTGTAACTCCCAGTTCATCGACAGAATGAGCAGGAGAGTCCATCGCGTGAGCGACTTCTTCTTCGGCTAGAGTAGACAGAAAAGTGTTGAAACATATTGGGCAAACGTCATCTATGAATGACGCGTCCGTAAGTCGTGCGATAATGGTGCCAACACGGACGTACCTTGATGACCAGAAGTAACTAGGTCAGCTTCTGTTATCTTTGGGAGCTCGCCAAAGAGCTTCTGTCTTTGCCTGAGCAATGTGAGTACAGTCCGGTGGAAACGCGGGGATTACTGACTGTTGAGAAAGTCGTCTGTTAAATAATCTGAACTGCGAGACTACATCGTCGATCTCTTGGGCAGAGACATTCGTATGAAAGTTGAGCTCGTCAGCCATGTTCATTGGGTGACCCAAGAAAGGCGAATTCGAGGTGGGCTAGATGCACGTTGTAGCCAACAAGATAATGAATGCGTGGGAACAATCATAGGCATACAGCAAGCCAACATTCTATGGACTACAAGACAAAGATTCAGCGAGACAGCCAACACGTACACAATTTAAAGCTTTGACAGATATGAGAGGGTATCATCATGCTCTTACACAACGCTGCCCATTCATCGACCGACTCAACACTCAAACGGGTTGGCGTCTTCATGCGCAGGACCCATCGGCGACTTCGAGTCAGATATTTCTACATCGCTCCCGCTTTGCTGTTCATCCAATGGCTGGAGTTCTTTCTCTTTGTTCGAGAAGAGAGAGCCCGTTGGCTTTGCGCCTCTGGTTGATGGTCATCAGCCATATTCCATCGACAGAGTGTTACCACCTACTTTGCGAAACGCTTCTGCTTAGCTGCGTTGAGCTTCTGGGTGACTGGAGTAACCATATTATCGGTTGGAGAGACAAAGTTGGGGTTACTGGTGATAGTCAGCAAGTCGATCGACGTCCACCTGCTGGTTCGTGGACATACTTGGACTTTGCCAACTTCTTGGCTAAGAAGGCTTTCATGCCCATCCCTGGCGCAACCACTGTCCCATTCGTCGCATTTCCCAGGGGTGCCTGCGGAACGACGACATGCGCTGCTTGCGATGGATTGTGCATTGGCTGAATAGAAGCAGGAGAATCGCTTGGGGTTGAGGTGGAGGACATCGTGACTACTGCTTTCGAATGAACGGCTAATGCTTGACAGGCGACGATGTCGATGATCTCTGGCGCAGTTGGACGAATTAGCTGAACAAACGCGTTCGAAGAAAGTCAACTTGAACGCGTGAAATGTCACGAGTCATGTGACTCTGACATGTACATGTTTGGACGGACAGCAAAAATAACTCTGAGCAAAACCACAGTGTTGATGCGAGCTTTGGGTGGAGCAACCAAAGCAGTCCGTTTGGTTTGCTCTTTCGAAGCTTCGTGTACCTCCTCAAATCTTCCTGCGAATCTGACGGTGACGGTTTAATAAATTACTTATGTGATCGGTCGATGTCACAGTCCACACCCAAAAGCCGCTCTCTCACCATTACGATGGAGCAAAGCAGCGGTCAACGCTCGTCTAGACCTACCTCAGCCCCTGGACCGATAATGAAATCGGATTGAAGATCGTTCTAGCTTGGTGACCTGAGGTGTCCATGGCATTGCGGCCCTGGCTTGCTGTGGTCATGAGGCTGTGAGTCCGTATTAGTTAGGAGTGTTGTATTCGCCTAACCTTGTTACGAGCCGCCAGTACCGGGCCACGTGTTGGTTTTCCCAGAACAGTCAGCACTTAGTCCACCTTGAGAACGTGTGTGGTTTCCGTTTACGAATGTGTGGTGAAATCGTCCGCGGGTTTCGCAGGAATCCGTCATCGCGAACAGGGCCCACGGTGGTGGTTGTGGAGACCATCCAACTTAGGCGGTGCTCATCGATCAATTCCACATTCAGACTGGATGACGAGGACCTGTTCTTATCTTGTGCTCTGAGTGGCTGCTGGTTTCGTCATGGCGATATGAGGGCTTACTCCATACGATGTTCAGCTCACACGCATCGATAGATGAATGCATCACAAGACGCTTTGAGTGGCACCAACAACGTTATAGAAGCCACCGTATTACTCTTACACTAGGGGCGAGACCACCGACGGTGGGCGAGTTCCTGAAAAACGGCGCGTGGATGTGGTCAATCCCCGCATAATAATACTCGTAAATGGAGCTATGCTAGCTATTCCGGCGTATATAACATCCTCGTCCTGTTCAACTTGGCAGTCTTCCTCGCCTTACATACTTGTCCCCACCAGCAACTGGCTTATTTTCGTGAGCAGCGCTGGCATCTGCTGTCGCATCCCCCTCCGAAACGGCTCGGTAAACGAGCGTTGCCACAAGCCGCATTTTCGGCCAGACACCATCACTGCCATCTCTTTCTGTGTTCTCTTTTTCTTCTTG
>JBBPRZ010000064.1:0-14125 GCA_038093335.1 Boletus chippewaensis | reverse complement strand
CTAGGTCCCAAATCATGGACCTTGAAGTGTTTACCCAGATCTGCCAAACCCTGCTTAATGGCGCCCATAGATTTCGAAGCAAAGGTCATGTCATCAACACACAGGGAGAATGATGTGCACATCGTCGTTGACGATGATATAGACCGCAGAATCAGCCCATGGACTCGAGGACAATGTGCATCTTGCAATTCCAACGATTTCCGCCCTATTTGGTGCTATAGACCGCTTTCTTCAACAAGCACACAAGCTCCCCTTCAACAAAGCCTTCAGGTTGCTCCATATAGACTCCACAGTCGATTTCACCGTTTAGATAGGCATGGGAGATGTCAACAGACCAGAGATGCATGTCATGGATGGCAGCAAGCACAAGAATAATGTGAAGAGTGGGAAGGCACACTGTAGGAGCGCAAACCTCGAGATTGAGTACTGCTGTCATGACGGCGCATGGCTGCTCTCGATTCATGATGGTGCTGAGAAACACCCCTCCCTGTCTACCCCGACACTCGCTCCTGATTTGAACGTTCTCGCAGGACTCACGCTTTTTCACACAAAACTTGAAGCACCCATCGAAGAAATCAGCCTGACCCTCAAGCCATCAGGGCATGGTCTCGCATTCCTCAATCAAGTCATATGTGGGGAACATTGGATATGTCCCAGTCGCCCTTCCAAGAGAAATGGCCCTCATCACGCTTTTTCGTCACATAAAGCATCACAGCATCCCTCATCATCTCCAATGGTAGAACCCCTTCTTCCCTCACTTTCCCCCAATGCCTGTAGCGCCTGCCTGACCCAGGCGATGCAGTTACAGGTGGGTGAATCCGACATAACTTCAATGTTGCAAAGTGTATCCAGTAGATAGGTTGTGTCCACTATCTTGGTGATTTTGACATTAACATCCCCAAAATGCAAGGATGATCCAGGGCCTTCAAGACTGGATTCTCAACCTCTGCTATGTCTGTGGCCGGTTGAGAAGCTTAGGGAAAAGGTCTTTGCACTGCTAGGCATCAGTTGTGATGCGTTTGAAGTCAATGGGGAGGGAAGAGGTGCATATGCCAAGTGGTTGGGATTCAACAACAGTCAGCATGTTTCTCTTCACTCTTGCAATCTCTTGGACGTTATTATTTGGCCTCTAGTTGCATCTAGCTCTGTGGTACAATATTGTAATCCTAGAATTGCATGATGTGAAGTTGATACCTCTCCACAACTGGGTGCATAACCCATATATGTGTTAGTTATGGTGATTTTGCGACTCATTCATTGATTATTTCGTGTTCTAACTGTGACCATGTTGTTCCCTGTGGTCACTTTACTTACCTACCGCTTTTCAGTTTCTCTTTATCTTGTTGTGGTGATCTACCCATACAGAACTTTACCTTTGCACTTCCTAGTCCATTGTGGCTGAACTGTGTATGGTAGTTTACCTTGAAGGACAGTTACTCTCTGGAGTGCCTCATTGTATCCTTCTCACTGTGGAATATAGCTTAAAATATCATTCTCAATATTATCTTGGTTACTCACTATGGACTCCAGAGTTGTCCTGAGTTGATCCAGCAAGTGGCTAGTGCGCTTCCATTAGCATTTTCGCTCTTAACAATATGGAGTTAGCACCTTGCAAAGCGAGCTTATGACACAATGTAAGGTCACTCACAAATAAAGAATTGACCAAGATTATGATGCACTATTAGTATTATTAGAATGCACTCCATAATGTTGAGGCAGATAATAATCAAGGCATGCCATGCCAAGTGCTCAAGAACACTGCATGAAACTCAGCCACATGTGCAGCATTTTCTTCAAGGACTTGCCTGAGACTCTGTGACACTTCTTCTTTTTATAGGTGGCAAACCTCTTCTTTGTCTCATCACTCATCATCCTCAGTGTTCCCATGCTGATGGCCACCAATAGTGCTGTGTCATTTCTTGGTGTCATCACCAATTCACTACTGACATGCATTTTGAACGAGGGCAAAGGCATCATCCTCCCAGATGGCTCTCGCACCATCTCACATGGCCTGATGCGATCGTGTTTGATTGAGATCAAGCATCTCGATCCAAAGTTGTCTTCAAGATCTCACATGAGAATGAACGCAGCACCACTATCCTTACCAAGTACTTGCATATGGAATGGATACAGAAGGTGGTATGCTCAGTCACATTGTGTCCTGTCACATGCCCATCGTTGCTGGCAAATACCTCGTGGTCGGCAAACCTCACACCATGTCGAGAGAGATCACTGTCCTTCTTGACGATCTTATATTGGTACATTATTTATCCCTATACCATTGATACGCATGTCACACCATCACACAGGGTCTTGTCAATAATGCGGTATGACACAGGGATCCTGACTACAACGACAGTGATGACAACATGCCCATGTTTGCGTTGATCAAAGCGCTGCATGCGGACAACACTCTCGGCGACATCAAGACCCTCCACAAATTGTCTGCTATAGACAAAGGAAAAGGCAAGGCCAACTTGGGCCCAGTTGGAAGAGAAAATCGTCTCATGTCTCTTCTCTCCTTTGTACACCAACATGATATTGTCTGAGGAGGGCCAGCCGTTGTTGAAGAAGGACTCAAAGTCCAAACAATTCACACTGGATGCATATCATGTGTTTTCTTTGTGTATTTCTCATCACTCTAACATGCTAACTTAGAACCATCTGCTTCCTCTACCGTCGCTCAACCGTCTGATCGCCCCAATACCAGTTCAGCACAAGCTACGTCCCTCCAGGACAAAGATGGCAACATCCCCACAGTCCATGGTGTCGATGTAGACGAGAACATGCCAGTGGATGACACGCTGAACAAGGAGAAAGAAGTTGACCTTGACAAGAACATGGGCAATCCAGCGACACAGGACACCACTTTTGAATCAGCACAAGACACTCTTGAGATGGACATGGACAATGTTCCACCTGTCAACACCACCAATGGTGAGGACGTTCACATTACCACTGCAGCATCCATGTCTGAAGAAGACAGTTGTGGCTCTACTTCTGAAGATGGTTTCATGAAGCCACCATTTACTCAACGTGGTTGAGACACATCATTGAATATCAGATGATGACACACATCTGTCTGACTGGGATCCCACTCCATCTCTCAAAAGTGGTCTCATTCCGACACAGCCCATTGATGACAATATGACTCTTGATGACGATGGTGAGTTCTCATTCCCATTCTCGTCGACCATTCCAAATTGTTGTTTTGCCAGATTGATCTCATCAATCACAGGTCATTTCCGAAATACTGTCGAATTGCTGTGTACACTGCACCCTACATATATGTGGCAAAACAACATTGTCATCTATCCCTTCTTCATCTCTTTTCGTCTCTCTTGTTCGTTACAACCTAATCCTAATGTATGATATAGCTGTAGCAATGAGATAATGAAGCCTGTGACCATGCTGATGTTTCCAATATGATTTTGTTTTCTGCACACCTCATTGATGTCATGCAGTGTGATGTGGAGTCAAGCAACTGCATGTATATTATTATCTATATAATGCAGTTCAATGTATCCTTACCAGTCAAACCTCTGGACTGCAGAACCATGTTGAGTGATGTACATTGATGGGTACATGTGTTCCACTGACACTAACATCTTAAACAGGATTCAGATGCTGGATGATGGTGTATGGAAACTCCTGTGCCGGAATGCAGCAATAATGCAAAGCATCAGAGACATGGTGCTAGTGGAGGGGTCCAGATGCACATTGCTATGGGCATCAGTATTCACATGCATCTGCTTCAACATCACACGGATAGACAGGCATTACAGGTGGAATCGGATCGACACATTAGGAATGCTGCCAGACAGAATATGGAGCAATGGTGTCACCTGTATCCCACTGATCTATCTGGGTACCGTGTCCTCGATGATGCACATATTGTAAAGCTGGGGAAGTATCATGTTGAGTAGAATCAGATACCATAGAGCATGAGAGGCTGATTGATTGATTGATTGTACAACAGGCGAAGTTGTGTAGTGTGGCAATAATTGAAGTGGCTACTAACATGAACAGGTTGTTCATATTGTCTGATTGCACGAATCTGTGCAGACAAAATGGACTGATTGTCAGAGCGTTCAGAAGGAAGTGTTTCATAAAAGATGGAAAATAGGGTAGAGTTGGGTGATCCCACAGAAAGTCGAACCTGCTGAGTAACACACCTGCTGGTTATGATGACCAACTTTGGAATTGTTCTCTCCTGAAGGCAACTGCAGACCATACTGTTTGTGAAGGTGGCAAAGGGAATACTGCCGAAAATAACAGCGCACATTTCCCATCATGTTCTTCGTGTTCCGCTCAGCATTATGATACGGGTAGTTCAGCCATGACGGCACTGACAACGCTTCCAACGGAGTGCAATGGACAGTGCTTCATCAACCAGGGAATTCACCAAGTCTCGGGGTGGTATGGCTGATCACATGAACATCAGTCTAAGAACTTCATTTCGTCCATTGTAAAGGACTAGCCTCCTTTCTTCTCTCTGGTAAGTGTTATTCTGAGGGATGAAGGAGGGCTTGCTTGGCTGAGCAATTGAATAGTAGGGATAGTCAACTGTGTTGCAAGAGCAGCCATGGAAGTGATGGCACCAAGCATGAAGCTTTGAGGGAGGGTCGAATGTGGAATGTGGCATGGAGTATGAAGAACTGGAAGCTGACATTGTTAAGAGCGAAAATGCTAATGGAAGCGGACTAGCCACTTGCAGGTGATATCAACTCAGGACGACTCTGGAGTCCACAGTGAGTAACCATTATAATATTGAGAGGGATAACAATGATATACTAACCTGGAGTCCACAGTGAGTAACCAAAGGATACAATGTGGCGCTCCAGGGAGTAGGTGCGCTTCAAAGTAAAAACTTCATGATATTGATGGTAGCGTTCCAGCATGTCATTGATTGCAGCCAGTGTAGTCTCGGTGATTATGTTGCAATGCACGAGACAACAGAATTTGAGAACGGCACGCAGTGCCTGTACTACATTGCATGGAACATGACCCTCAATTGCTGGAAGGTAAACCTAGTGCAAGTAAGTATAGTGTTTCACTTTGGGACGGTAAATATATAATCACCTTCATTAATGCCTTTGAATTGTCACCAGTCCATTGTTTAAAGTTACATCCTTGCGGGAATCGCCTCAAGCCAGAGAAAGGTGCTACTGTGGCAATTCTAAAGGGTACCATTGTGAGTGTGAGCTGAAACAGCCCAATGTTCGAGTTAAACCTACCAATGGTCTATGTCATTTAAAATAGCATCTGCATCTGTACCATACGTTGCGCGGATATACCACTCGACCCATTCAACGAAGTGATCCTTGAAGGCACCTTTAATGATCTGGTGCAGGAGATCTGGTGCTATCAAATCATGGATATCAGCACGAGGAAAGTCATTTGTGAAGGGCTACACAATATATCCATAAGTATACATCTACATAGAGTGTAATGTTATGCACCACTAGTTCGCCCACAATTCCATACTCGTCCCAAAGGCAACCCAGTCCAAAACACTCAGAAAGCTGGGTAATCAATGACTCCGTGTGTATCTGGAAATGATACAGTGCTTTGGCATCGAGGTCCTGCCATGTAGCAAGACATCTATTAAGAACATGGGATCAGTTAAATTAGAGATATATGTTGATTGACTTACTTCACACACCAGCCATATACTATACACGTGAGGAGGACTTGCTCCTCATAATCAGCAATGTAGGGGCCGAGTCCATAGATAACATGCTGGTAGTGACCATCCCCAAAATGCACAATGTCTGGGGTTGTCATGAATGGTTTTACGGACTGAAGGATGAGTGATAATGACGAGTGAAATAATTGGCAACGAAATTGATGAAACTCGGTTGTTTTCGCATGTACCTTTGTTGCTACAGATATATTATCAACAACAATTCCAATACAGAAAAAGAATGTGAAGATAAGATACGTACTTTTGGGCATGGCTAAAAAACCAACGAGTATCAGGGCATTCCTATGTGCACATTGCACGTTGTTGTGAACATTCCCAACAGACAAATAGAGTGGATAGAAGTCGTTTTGGCTGGTCACTACAGATACTGTTGTCTTGTCGCTGCCAAGGATGACTGGCACAAATACTGATCCGTGTGTCACGGGATCCTGCGCAATTATGTCCTGTTTCAAATGAGTAGTGTATCAGTGAGGAATGTCATAACAACATACTGCTTGGTTCCATGCCCAGTCGCCAGACATGAAATCACACCATTGGCGCTCATTGGTAGCTGAACTGA
The DNA here is from genome assembly GCA_038093335.1 of Boletus chippewaensis. Classification (NCBI taxonomy): domain Eukaryota; kingdom Fungi; phylum Basidiomycota; class Agaricomycetes; order Boletales; family Boletaceae; genus Boletus; species Boletus chippewaensis. The sequence goes on along the minus strand of JBBPRZ010000064.1, from coordinate 7,859 downwards.
ACTCGCAATACAGACAATAGTCCATTTCAGTCGAAAGATCGGGGTTGCCTAGGATATTCTGCACCACCTTGCGTGGGTTGCGGAAATAGACTTCGTATTTGTTGTCCATCCAGGGTGGTGCACCATCAGCTGGGCAGTCACCGGTGTAGCATACTGTGAAGTTGTCCCATTTCACATCTCTGAGCTCGATGCAATCAATGGTGTGGTAAACGTCTTTGTGATCAGGTACACAAGTGCTTCCATGGCGGGAGAACAGTACTTGACTGCCTGCCTCGATTAAAGATGCAGCCCAGATATCGAGGAGTGTATCTATTTGTGCACCAGGCAATTGTCATCGCATATAGAGGAAATCTGCTAGTTCGAACTCCAGCTGGTTCCCAAAAGGTGACCAGTCATCAGCAGCCTTTTCTTGAAGAGAAGGTGAGGCACCTTTGGGCAAAAAGGCTCCTTGGGCATCACATGGACGGCCTGCAAAGATCAAAGCTCATCAGTTCAATGACATGATAGTGACTAGATGATGTTTACTGTTCAATAGTTTATGGTAGTTCCGATACAATTTATTCCCAGTGCCAAAATACTTGGTCTCGATGTTGGGTACAGGCGATGAATTGGGAGGAAACCAATCAGCATTCTGCACCTCAGTTTCGCCATTGAATATGTCCTGCTGTTCGCAAGTTGGACTCAGGGGTCGAGCTGATGCTGGATGTTTGGCATTAACATGTTGCGTTAGTCCTGACTTGTTCTTGAACCAGCGGTGGCACTTGGGGCATGGTATGTCAATGAGGTCAGTCGGGAGTGCATGGTACTGGCGGAAAAGAGGCTGTGGTGCCGGCAAAGTTATGCTGGGGTATTTGCATATTGGGTAAGAGACACTTACATATATTTGGGTGAAAACAGCAAAGTCAGGCGCTAGCATTTTCAACTAGCACTACTCTGACGTCTATTTTACAGTCACCAAAACCGGAACAGATATGCCTTCTAACACAGCAATGCTGGTCTCACCTCGTAGAACACACCCCTCCAATGCGAACAAGTGTGTTGGGTTGCCTAACCTTCCTGCCAAAAAAAGGACGCCAAAAGAGAAGCAGGCAGACAAAGAAAGTCTTGCTGACCAACACACTGTGAAAGCTGCAGAGACAAAGGCAGCAATTGAAAAGATGGGTAGGATCGAGCAGAAGATGGAGACTGACCAAGCCACTGCCATTGCTCCAGTGAAGCCTGTGCACCCGCACCCGCGCCCATGCCAAAAGGTTGGAAAAAGCCAGGGAGCTACGAATATGGTGGGCAGCCTCCCCAATGGTAAGGCTTCATTAATTCCAACAGAGATAACTCAGGCTAAACTTACCCATCAACTAGCCTCACAGCCAACTGAAAGCACAAAGACAGTCACTATGCAAAGTACTAAGCCTCTGTCATCAATGAATGGTGAGCTACGGCCAGGTCAATAACAGCATGAGATAACAAACTCACCAATGTAGCTGAACAGCATGATGAGGATCAAGCTGAACATGTGGTAGTAGCAATGCTGATGGTGTTGCTGAAGCCAAGCAGTCTGTCAAGAAGAAAATGCCCCTGCGCAAGGCGATCGATGACGCCTGAATTCAGCAGAAGATTGAGACAGTGGGAAAGGAGCAGTGCTTACCAACACGTGGTGTGAGCTGCGAAAAACCTGTGATTAGAAATGTCACATAAGGCTCTTTTATCTGCTTGTAAACAATGCTGTTATTGATGGAGGCAACACTGTTTTTTCTCAACATCAAATCATCTTCTAGTTCGACCAAGAATGCCTTGGCTGGTAGGGTCAAAAATTGGGTGGTGACAGTTCACAAATCTACTAGCGATGTCCAGAATGCCTTACAGAGTATGAATTCGGTCCCAAAGAAAGCACTGCTACCTGCAAGCATGTCGGCTGCAACTGGTAGTAGCTCGAAGACTTTGGCGGTTAGCAATGTGGAAGGTCCCCCACCCACTGAGAGCATCGGCTCCACTGGTAGAACAGCGGTCAGCGACAAACTAGACCCCATGCCTGATGGCCCAGACGACTTGACAGGTGGTTTTGGCAACAACCTAGATGATGATGTGGAAAGAGAAGCTGCTCTGCTCAACAAAAAACAATTGGTACATTGTCCAATTAACAGAAGCAGATCACTCACGATGCTTGACGCAGAACACCCTCTCCATCACCCACAACCTCAAGGAGGATATCCCAATTGAGATCGATTCAGACTCTGAGAGCCAGCCTGTCAAAGCCAATGCTAAGAGCCAGCTGTGCAATCAGCCTGTCAAAGCCAATGCTGAGAGCCAGCTGTCCCCTTCCCTCAAAAGGAAGCGATCTGAGCCACTGGACGGACATGCCTCAGACCACAACGAGGAGGTCATGATGAGGACTACCAAGGATGCCTACCACGATATCGATGTGGAAATGGGTGAGGGGGAAGAATCACAGAATGGGCAGAGTGTGGTGCCACGTTTAACTACCCAGGTGAGTTTACAGACATGCATTCACACGGTGTCAAGTCATCAAACGGAATTCATATCAGACCATGGTAATGGCAATCAACAACCCACTGCCCAAAAAAGCCAAGCGCAATGAACCGACAAACGTGGTGGCGTGTCCCACCGGATGGTCAGCAAAGTCACTCAATTACTTCAAAACCAACATTGAGCCGGACTGGTTCAAGAAAGATCCATGGCAGGATGGTTGGAAATCCAAGATTCTTCCCACTCTCTGTCTCTGGGCCGGAGCCCAATCTAATGTGTGGTCTACCCCAAAAGACAGGGTAGCTAGCATCCTGAGAATCATCATACCCACCATATTCCCTCCCTTATCCGTTTTCGCTTGCAAGTTCACGGCAACACACAAGTGCGTTGGGGCGGTATGTGTTCTGCTTACATTGGTATTGTTGCTGATCCGCTTCGATAGGCCTACCAGCACCTTTGTAACTGGAGACACGGTGTGGGCTCAGCGGCGCTTGCACTGTGTACAAGCTTTTTTATGGATTCACAGCAGGAAACCATTGCAACCGAGGCTGGTGAACTCCTTGAGAACAACAGTTTTCTCTACGAGGATCTCGACTCTAATGATTCCCTGAAAGCCTTCCACTCCAACTTCATCATCCATTTGCTCACAACAACATATATCCCTGCCATCAAAGGTTTTGTCCAGAAGATGGCCTCGATACATATGAACTTGTGCACAGCGGCATCAAAGAAGTATTAGGTCTTTGCGGTGCAGCGGTATTTTTTTTTTCCTTTTTGCATATGCAGTGTTCCCTGATGCTTACTCCATGACCCAAACAGATGAAGCGTGGCTTACAACACATTAGCGTTGTTGGATTTGAGGCCCTTGTGAAAGGCAAAGTTACACTGTGCGCTCCCAGCACATTCAACAAGCAAGCTGGCAGAGTAACAACTGGTGAACATTCCTTTTCTGACCAGAAGTGGGGAGATGCTACACGAGGGATTACTCACGCGGCGGAGCGCTGCTCAAACACCCAGATTGCTCAAATTCACAAGAAAGCGCGGCTCCTTGCTGGTAAGTTGAAGCCTGACGCTGGTGACGAGAGTGTGGCCTTGGAAACCACCGAGAATGAATACACTCGAATTTGTGAGTAACCTCATTGTTTTTAGATCATACTAACATATTTTATATAGGACCTTCTCACTGGTTCTGCCCAGGCCACTGCCGTTCCAATCACAAGTCTTGTTTTCATGTCATCAGTCAAGCTCTCTACCCCGTCACTAGCTTTGCCGCTCGGATTTTCCCCACCATTAATTGCCACCATTTTCCCTCTGGCCGACAGACCATCTACACCACCGTCTAATTTTTTTTTTCCTGTCACATTGTTCTTGTCCCTGCTGTAAAGTTATGTAAAGTAATGTGAGGATTTGCTGATGTAGCATGGTCGGATCGTCCTTGAAGACGACGAGGACGAGGAAGAAGGAAGCGTACACCCCTCCAAGAGGATCATGAGCGATTCTGTTGTCACCCACAAGCCCGCATGTATGTCATGCACAACTTGTGGTGAAACGTGTCGAGGCCAGGTTGGCTGAACCTGCGCCCGATGTGCGTGATTGAAGATCAAGTGCAGCAAGTTGTCTGGTCAGTTGAAGGTGCAGAGCAGAGAGTGGATGGGGACGAAGTCGAGGTGGACAAGAAGGGGAAAGGGAAGGCACCTGGTACGTGTGGTTTCATCATTTCTATCTCTTTCGCTAACTCTTTCACAGCTTATCCTACACCAGCAAACCTACATTTTTTCTGAGTTATCAAAATCAATGACCTTTCTGTGTTGTCTGATATGACTGACAGCAGTTTTATCAGTGCTTTCAGTCTTTCAGTTCATAAGTAATTCATTTCTATCAGCATCCTCAGGGCTATCAACATATCAGCTTGTCAATTAACCAGTGATATCAGTCCCATCAGTTCATCCAGTAAATCAATTGATCATCTGGTCAGTCTTGTCAGTCTTGTCATCATCTCACCAGTCAGTCGGTCAACCAGTCAATCAGTCGTATCGGTCTATCAGCCAGCCAGGTTGTCAGCCGGTTCAGCCAATTCAGCCAATTCAGTCTATCAGGCCATCAGCTGACCCATTAGTCGTTTCTGTCAGTCACATCAGTTGGTCAGTTGGTCAGTCAGTCAGGTTTGTCAATGTTGTCAGTTTATCAGCTAGGTAGTTGGTTAGTCAACCAGTCCATTCAATATATCATTTTGTCAGCTGGTCAGTAAATCAGTTCAGTCAGTTAGGTCAATCTATCAGTGATCGGTTCATTCAGGCCTGTCGGTCTTGTCATTGATCTCAATCGCCCAGAAAAAATGTAGGTTTGCTGGTGTACCTGTGCTCCACATGAAACAGCATCTGGGAGCAATGATCTGATCATCCTTGATGACTCGGATCTGGAGGAAGAGGAGATGCTGAAGAAGGCTCCTCAGGTGAAGGCACAGCCCACTGTGCCTACCTCAGGACCAGTTTACAAAGCAGGCGTCCATGCCATGAAGAGGTTGAAGCCAAGATCCTCAAGAATCAGGCGTGGATTAAGGCATGGGAGGCAGATATGGCAGACATGTCAGCAGACGTCACTGGCCAGAGCGTGGAGTTGGCGTCGATCAAGGCACATTGGGGATGTAGGTAGTGTTGTCTGTTCTGTACTAGTAGTCTCAATCTCTTCGTATCTGTAGTTGTTTGAATGAATCTGCATCTGATCCATGTCTATGTCCATTATCCGAGTGATGCCCCTAAGTAAGAAAGAGAGGAACAGTGAGAGAACAAAACAAAAAGGGAGAACATATGAGTAAAACAGAATAGGGAACAACACCAGATTATGAGTTTCCACTCAATTTTTCTTTTTTATTCTTCTATCGCATCTATTCGGTCACGGACTCTAGGCTGTATTGGATCAGCATAGGCATGTTTGTCAGATAAATGTGTGTGTGTCTCATATGCCTTCAAAATGAATGTCTATGTAGTGCGATTATCTGAGACACGGGAAAGAGGGGAAAAGAGGTGATGGTCTATAGAGAGGAAACAGATAACGGATGAAACATATCAAGAGACTGTCTGTTGTTTTAGTTGTTTTTAGTGAGGTTTTGGTATGTGATAGAGAGGTCACTGGACAAATCCCGGGGTGGAACGGATACATCTTGGATACATTTTGGACAGATTATTGGTGATCCATTTCAGCATCCTCATACTCTTCCTCGTGCGCAATATCTTCCTCAGCATTGAACTCATCGAGTTCCTCATCTGCCAAACCTGTCAATTCCGTGACCGGGATGGTAATCTTTGACCTAGGGAAGTATGGTAAGAGTCGAAATGCAGTGTAACGCAATCTCGAAACAGTGCCATCCAACTCGGCCAGCAAGTACGATCCTCCAGTCGTCCTGTGAAGGACAACCATTGGACCAAGGTATCGCAGCTTCATCTCCCAGTTGAGCTCCTTCTCAATCTGTGTATTCCGGACCAAGACAAGGTCTCCAATGTTGAAATCCTGATCGTGGATTCGGTTTTTAAACTGTGCCTCGAAGTATCGCAATGATGCGAATTGAGACAGCAGAACACGCTCTCGGATAGTGTCGATGTCCTCCCTGCGCTTTTAGAGCTGTTGTGCCCTCCAAGCAATCAGAGAGGTTCTGGAAGTGGGGTCAGTGTCAGGTAGAGGAATGAGGAATGTTGCTTCCGCAAGGTCGAATGGAAAGAGCGGTTCTACACCGTGTACCATAAAGTAGGGCGAAAGTCCGGTCAACTTGAGTATAGTTTAACTACCTGTTCTGCCCAGAAAACAGAGTAAGCAGTCAACAGCCAGCAAACATCTCCTCCCAGGGTACTTTTGACGATGGCCTCCCGGACATCATAGTGACGCCATTCAACCATGCCATTTGCCTGTGAGTTGTATGGGGAGATCTGGATATGGCGGATACCATACCGGGTCGCTAATATGTCAAGTGCCTGTATATAGGGTGAACCATTGTCAGTAGCCAATTCAGTGATAGTGCCCCAATGACACAGAATATCCTCTAAGATGAACAATGCAATTGTGGATGCATTCTCGGATCACAACATCTGCTACTCTGGATACACTGTGAGAGCACACCAGGCTTGGACAATGAATCAGTATCCTTTGGATTGCGGCATTACCATCATATTGATGTGGACCTTGTGGAATAAGCCACCAATTACCGGAACAGTCAGTGGGATGTGCAGCTTCTTGGTCTGGCGGATTTGACACTCATGGCAAGTTCAGATGAACCATTTGACATCATCAACTAGCATAGGCCACCAGAAGCAAAGTAGCAAGCATGTCCTGTTGCAATAGCATCTACCTGATGTATACACCAGGTAGAGGGAATCTACTTCTAGGGCCTTACCTTTGGAGAGGGTTACTCAGAGATGATAGTGGTAAGAGATCAAGAGAGTTATATTGATATTCAGACTCAGCAGAGTCTTATATACTACTATTACTGATTATATAAGCAGGTCATGTGACATCAAGTATGTGTCCTTTCAACACGTCCGAATGGAGAAGACACCTTTGTGTCCAAAGCTGTCATGTGCCTCTTGAATAAGTCCATGACAGCACTCAACTGGGATGACCAGCTGATGACGACCGTGCATTTCCCATCGATACAAGGATCTGTTGAGGAGAAAGAAACGGGTTGCTGCATTGATGAAGGTTTTGAACTCGGCATCAGACATTTCATGAGACCAGATGCGAGTGTCAAGGAATTCTCGGATCTTGTCTAACCATGCATCTTTAGCAGTTGCTTTGATCGTGCGAGGTATCACAGAGGTGTCATCATCAGTAGGATCCATGATCATGGATGTGAGCACGGACACTGGATAAGATGAATGTGATGAGCATTTTGGTTGTCTAGAGACGTTAGTGGAACAACTGGGTAGAGAGATGCGGTCGTTGAGGAGGTATATGGAAAAGGAATATGTGTTGTCCAACCAGTCCTCAATGTCATCGACTTCTGGCAGATCATCGTCGGATGGCAGGTGATGGGACAATCTGTCCGCACCCATGTGTTGGGTAGCAGGAATGGAATGTGAACCAAACAGAAATTGAATAGAAGAAAGTGCCTGCGATCCATCGATTGATGGTTGCATTTGGCTGAAGATCCGGGTTATTGATCATATCCTTGACATACTTTGTGTCCATTTCCACAGTAAAGTTCATGACCTCGAAAATGAAGATCCAGACTGCTTGCAAGGCACGGAACAATCCATACAGCTCAAGCTTGGCCTGAGAGTAGCGACTCTCGACCTTGGTGAGACTGAGTGATCCAAAACAATTGGGGTAATGCTTTCCATCCTCTCCTATTTGCAACAGGATGTATCTGACCGCAATCATCAAGGTGT
>JBBPRZ010000063.1:2794-14288 GCA_038093335.1 Boletus chippewaensis | reverse complement strand
CCCCTATTCCTATAGTATAAGTACCATAGATTGTAGTACTCAGTCTCTAGTCTAGTTCTCTTGGAGATTATCTCACTCTTGGAGATTTCCCTTATCTCACTCTTGTAACCATTGCTATAGACTCCCTAGAAGGTTTAGCAACCTTCCTAGGTCATTGTTAACTCTTGATCGCGCTTCACAAGCTCTAGCAAACCACCTATAGAAGTATAGTGAGGTTTGGTCGTTTCACCTAGGAAGATGCTGCTTGCAGGCAGCAACAGCAGAGCCATGTTCTTCCCATGTTCTTGCAATGAGGACCCTCCAAACCCAGTCAGTCATGCTGTCCATGTGATCATCGCAGTCCATTGTCCCATGCCAAAGATCAACAAACAGAGAGGCCATATTTGTACCAGTGTAATGCATGATTTCTAATGAAAAGCACCCAGGAATCTCTAGAATCTTCTCTGGCTGTGATCCGAGGAGGATACTTGGACCAATGATCCCAGTTTGAAGGCAACACTCGTTATATTGCCATTTGTGCAGCGATGACATCAAGAATTTGAGATTTCTCACATACTCATGGGATGTTCCAGTCAAAATGTTCTATGGACTGATGTCATTGTGAAGGAATCCTGAGATGTTGTAGTTACTTGGCAAAAGAAGTACTGTATAGTACTGCGATCCCATTGGTTTGTGATGGCCATGGAGCAGGCAATACATGCAACACCATACTTTCCTGAATGGCCAACAAGGTTGCTGGTGCAGAGTGGCAGACCAGGGCCATCTCCACAGAACAAGAACAAAAAGGTCAGGAAATGATGGTTTTATTCTCATCAGCATTCCAGATGGTCAGTCCTTCGCACTGCAGTGCAGAAATGTAATGAAAGCCCGGATAACTTAGAAATGACTGGATGAACCCTGGTTTCTTGGGTCCAGGTATAATAGCACCAGGAAGAACATTCTTCTTCTTGTAGCATTCATCTGGAGAGTGTTCAGCGACAATCCAGATATAGATCCAGCAATCTGATTCTTTCTTCTCATCTATGTAGCTGTGCACCATCAATTGAAAAAAAGAGCAATATGTTGTTATTGTTGATTCACTTAGTGTGGTGAGCCTTAAGGTATGCTTCATCAGTAAGAATGTAATTGTAACCATCCGGAACACCTTGATTTTCCTGAATTTCTTTCCAGATTTGTTGTGTCCGTTCTTGCTAATAATATAGTTTGGTGGCAGATTGTGGATTCCGATAGAGAGCTTGGAGTTGTGGTCCAATTGGGATTGTATTGAACACTGCGTGAGGTGCTTTGATATGACCGGATAACCAGGCAAGTAGTGTTTAAAAATCTGGTCAGTCCGGTTTTTTGACCTTTTGTGAGGCAACCGGACTGAGACCAGTCTTTTTGCAACCCAAATTTCATGCAACCAGACTGAAACTGTCAGCAACCAGTTGCCTTTGGTTGCCATGGCAGTTGCAACCAGTTGGCAACCGGTCTGGCTCACAACCAGTTCAAATTCATGAAAACCCATACAATTTGACCAGTTTTTGAGTTTCTAAGGAATTTTACTCAATTAAATATCAATTAAATCATGTAATTTCACCGCATTTCAACACTTATGTCAAATCGTGGTGATTTCAAGGGTGATTTTACACATTATATACCATACATACATATACCATGCAACCAGTTGTACTAAAAACTGGTTGCAACTGGTCTTTTATTTTGCTAAAATTCAAGGCAACTGGACCGATGTCTCTCTCAATTTCATGCAACTGGCAACTGCAGTCCAGTTGCAACCGATGTTGGTTCAGTTCGGTTGCCGGTCTTTTCATCGGTCCTTAACTGGACTTTACAATACTACAGGCAAGCTGGACCTGATCATATTGATGTTCCTAGCAAGTGGGACACTGGTCCAGGTCTGCATAGGGTCCAGTGTAGGCAATACAGTTATTAATGCACATGCTGTTAACAATAGGCTTGACTCCAGTGATTTCTGCAAGCATTGTCTTGATTCGGTAGAGTGACAGAAGGATAGATCCTGGAAAACACTTTTCAACAGCATGTCAGATTTTTTCATATCATGATGTTTCTTCAAGTTGGGATGAATGTTCTAGTGCAAGAAACATGGAGAGTGCAAGTTCAGTGACAGGGTTCTCAAGCTCAGGTGTTGTCTGAGGAGAGTTGTGAAGCTGTTCAAGAGCATTGTCTGATAGTCCACCAGGAACATCCAACTTTGCATTATGATGGCCTCAAAGATTGGCTAGACGATTCATATTCTTTTTGCATAATTATGGTCTTCTCCTTGTTGAGCCATTGTTACCACTTACATCACTTCCTGCTTTGACCATCCACTTTTGCCTTTGCCTCTTTTACACCCACTAATTACACCACTCTCCCATACTTACCAGTCTTTTTTCATCATCCCTCAAGCCAGACTCTTCTTTGGACTCACCCACTATTCTGTGGACTACTAAATCCATCACACACAATGCCTGGATTGCCTTGATCCGTGGTTTTTTTGAAACTCATGAGTGCCCTACTCACCTCTCTGACACAGATTTTCAGTCATTTGTCAATGCCACCACCAAATATTTCATCCTCAATGGCTCTCCATGGCAACAAGAGCCATATGGACATCACCAGTTGGTCATAGTGGAGCATCAATGGTACAGACTGATCAAAGAAGCCCACAGCAACCTTGGGCACAAGGGAGTTTATCCAGTCCAGACAAGGCTCTTATTGCACTTCTGGTGGCCAATGCTCATTGATGACGTAAAATGGTTTGTCAGGACCTGTCATGAGTGCCAAGCACAGCAGACCAACCATTTCCATATACTGCTGACCATACCGGTGATAAGCAGACTATTCTGCAAGGCTTATATCGACACCATGCTGATGTCCCAGTCTGGCGGCTATCAGTATATCATCCAAGCCCACTGCACATTGTCTGCTTACCCGGAATGGCATATGTTGCATTTTCAACACACCTCCTCTCTCACATCTTTCATCTTTGAGGATCTCCTTTGTTGATGGGGTCCTCTATCTAAAATTGTTACTGACAATGGATCTGCTTTCATCCAAGCCTTAGACACTCTTGCTGACTGATATGGTATCCAACACATCCACATCTCCTCCTACAACTCCCAAGCCAATGGTATCATTGAATGGTGTCATTCATCTGTGGGCCAGACAGCAGTCACAACCTGACCTGACCCGACCTGACAACAAGGAGAGAAACACTGTCCTGGGACAACCAAGACAATTACATACCCAGTACATAATTTCCTAGTTAGTACAGATGAATCTTCGTAATCTATTTTTTTGTAGAGGTTGTAATATATTTTATAAAAATGAGTGCATTACATATTACATACCTTCAACGCTCATGAACATGATGTAGTCCTTCTCATTGCTGTCGATCAGCTCCTGTGTTTTCATCCTTTTCGCAATGCTAGATTATTAGAGTTAGTCTCTTTTAATATTGTAACGTATATGTAGGGACTTATGTTGAATCATACACTTTCATGTCATCTGCGTACCAGTACACATACAACCAGATGTTGGCTGCGACCCATGTCCCACACATTAGTTACGTGTTTGTGTGAGTGATGTCAGTCATGCACCTTGTCAGTCCCTGTGCCATCATCCAACACATATATGTATCTGCTCGATGTTCGTAAACCAGTAGTCCATTGGACAATTGTTTCTTGCTTCGTCGATTGCATATCCCTGTGTGATGGACATGTACACTAGAGAGTAAGGCGTGAAGAAGTAAGTACAGGTACATGGATAATGACAGTGTTGGTATGTACATGTCCCCAATGTTGTAATCAGACATGACGCCATATTTGGTGATGTTGGTCAAAGAGTCAATCCACCCAAAGAACACTATGTAGTATAGACATTGGTTAGTATAGAAACAGATAGAAACACATTGAAGTAACTCACCTTCAACACGGTTGTATCAGGGGTAGTGCTCGATGTCATGTGGTGGAGACTTGGTGCAATGATCAACGACTTCTTCTGGCATGAGTCACATCATGATGATCAGAGTGGTATTGTCTTAGTCCATGGATGTATCGACAACGGGGTTCAACATGAAGAAGGGGAAAAGGTAGTGGGGGATGAGGTGAACAATGAGTGACAAGGGAACACACTGACAATGACAATGATTTATAGCGCTGACAAATCTTGGTGCCACACAGCATGGTGTGGAACACCACAATTAACATAATGTCACATTATTCCATTGAGTCCAAATACAGTAAGTAGTATTGTCCATCTATTCACTCATGATTAACATGACATTGCATTGCTCCATTCAGTCTAAATATACTAGTATTGTCCATATATTCACTGTAATATTACCACATCCACATCACCTGTAGTGCCTGTGGTAAATACAGTGCCACAGTAGCTATATCCATCACATGTATATTCACTGCAATATTGTCGTGTACACATCACATATAGTGAACACAACACTTTTCACACTACAAACATGATGTACATATATACTAAATCAACAAAGTGCCACATATGCCTCACCTATGGTGCTTGCAGTAAATACAGTGCCACAGTAGCTACATTCATCATGTGTATTTACCACACATATGTCACCCATAGTGTATCTGGCAAATTTGATGCCACAACATTTGCGTGTGTCACATGGATTGACTTTGTACCATTACATTCAGTATACCTGTAACCTGTAGCACCCTCGGTTACATTCATCAGATGTTTATTTCCTTTTGACCATGCATCACCTGTAGTTACACATAGTAAATACAATGCTACAATAGCTACATTTCTCACATGTTGTACTCTTGTGACAATACAGTTCACAGCATGTGCATCACCTGTAGTACCTGAAGTAAATACAGTGCCACAAAGCTTACATCTATCACATTGTCACAACATTTGACCATACAATTCATTCTAGAGGTCATGTTTATTGTATGTTGCACCATGGATATAACCTATGATTTGGCTTGGATCCCATGGTGTGACACACATGATCTCAGTGAGTATCACATATTGAACAGTTACATGTGTGTGTACCTGATTGAGATGGTTAGACATATAATGCCATTGTAGCACACAAAGCAAATCATTGATTGATTCACTGCAGCATGGCAACAACAATACCATAAACACAAGCATTGTTTAGGTGTGGATAGACTAATTTATCGAGCTAAACAGCTTACATAAGCGAAAAACCATAGTAACCAAGACACCACTATCAAAAAAAATTGCAAAAACAAGGCAAACACAAAACGATTTCCACGAGACCATGGCCTTGCCCAAACGCTAAGCTACATTCACTACACTTTGTGTACCAACCAACCCACCCCCCACTCACCCCCACTCACCAAAAAAACACCAAACACCAGCAAAATACAAGACAATCCCCCCACTTCTCCCCCCCTGCTCACAAACGAGAAAATTGAGGAAAATCAGTATGCTGTTTTCATAGACTCTGGCCTTACGTTTTCCTAGGAAACCGAGCTTCTAAAAAGAAACTCCATGATCAGAAATTTTCAAAAAAATTAATCAAGCCAAACAGCTTAGTAAGCAATACTCTATATATTTTTGTACACTTTTCTATGTCTTTCGGTGCATGCAATTCACTTGCAATGCAGGAGGTGCTCTTTGCCATCAACATTTGGAACATGCAATTTGAACAATTATATACTTTTATTTGCAATCAGCTACTCAAGATCTGCAATGTCAACATTAACGAGATATCTGATGATGACAGCCTGCATTCCTGGCACTGCTCAATTGACCTCAGTCTTCTTTTGGCATCCAAGATCTTAGGCTACATCATCCCTCCTCAGAGCCTCTCTATCAAGCTGGAGGAAGGAAACATTGAGGATGTCCACCATATCATGTCTGTAATTGGATGTGCAAATCAGAAAGCAATGGCAAGGTGAGTGGAGGCAAAGGCACAGAAGGCTCAGTGATCTGACCATGGAAAGTTGTAGGAAGAGGCTTGGGCAGGGAACCATACATTGGAGTGCCAGAGCGAAAATGAAAGGATGGAGATAGAAGCAGTGGAGGACCACACACACATGGAACTGTCAGACAGCATCATTAACCATCAGGGGATACAAAACTTCCTTGCAATGATCGCAAGGGACACTGGAATGGCTGAAGGAGTAAACCCAGAGACTATTGTGGTCATCTCCAAGGATGGTGGTGGTGAGGACAATGACACCACTAGCACACCTGCAGATGTTCAGAGGTTAGTATCCTGATGACTGCTCATGTGTAACAAAGTGTACCACAGCAAGGAAGCTGTCTCAATGAACAAACCAGCTTGACAGAAAACCTGTTGGCATCCATTACAATGGATTGTCTCTTGGACTTTTCTACCCATGGTGGGAGGTGATTCTGGTGCTGATTTGGACCATGCCCCATTTACCATGGAAGATTAGAGAAGTTTTTGACCAGATTTATATGCTGTGAAGTTTAATACTAGAGCACACAAGTGAAAACCATATTGAGCCACAGGACCTGCCTAAAACATATCTGGATGTGTCATTTCTCTCAGCAGACTCTGGCCAGGAATGGCGGATCATTACTGTTAAGAACGAAAATGCTAATGGAAGCGGACTAGCCACTTGCAGGATCAACTCAGGACGACTCTGGAGTCCACAGTGAGTAACCAAAATAATATTGAGAGGGATAACACACCTGGAGTCCACAGTGAGTAACCAAAGGATACAATGTGGCGCTCCAGGGAGTAACTGCACTTCAAAGTAAACAACCATAAACAATGCAGCCACAATGGACTGGGAAGCACAAAGGTAAAGTCTTGTATGGGTAGAGACACCACAACAAGCTAAAGAAAAGCTGAAAAGTGGTAGATAAGTAAAGTGACCATGGAGAACAACATGGACATGGTTAGAACTTGAAATGATCCATGAATGAGGTGCAAAATTACCACAACTAACAAACAATTGTGGACTGTTGACATCAGGTACTTCAGATTTGGAACATTCTCATGATGAGATATGCCCATTGCAATGTTTGGCATGCAGGCTAGCTTTTGGTTCATGTACACAATTAGAACACATGTTGTTTTCAGGTTGAGTATCCTAGGAGCATACATCCAGGGCACAGAGGGGCTCTTGGTCAAGCTTACTCAGGAATGGGTAGCAGACACTTATATTGTCACAGAGCTACATGGTTTCCACCAACTTTTGAGTGGGCAATAGATACTTGATAAGTCACAGATGTCATATGAGCACAAAGTACAACTGAGAAGTTCTCTCTATCCAGAGTGGAAGTGTCACAACCCCTATCTGGTCACCTCTAGCCCCATCTCTGTCCAGCCTCATCTACATACAGGTCACATCTCCATCGAACTGATAAGAGCGAAAATGCTAATGGAGTAACTGTACCATACATATACCCCCAGCTTCAGGGAACAATGTTTCATTTGGGGGTCACCACAGATGCTGCCTACGTAACCAAATCAAGGATGAAAGTTCATGGTATATGAAGTCCACTTCTCCATTGGACTACTGGTAGTAAACAATGCATGTTAATTTCAACATATAAAAGCCAGTGTACTCCCCACATCAATCACAAGAGATCTCTCGCCATCTTCTGATCAGCCCAACCTCCTACTTCTCAATTTGTCCATGACAGCAGGTCAGCTGTGAATTTTACATCTCCCAAACAAACCAAGTACTATTGTTTATTATATTGGAGGGATGCATTGTACTTCTTCATTTGCAACAGTGTAGACTTGCTGTTACAGATGCTACATTTCTCAATTACTTTTCGCTTTCTCTACTGATAACTTAGTAGTACTGATCACTACATGGCACCAGATCCCCTAGTGTACCTGGACACTACCATTTTACTACACTAACTTCTTAACATTCCTTATCTCACTTACCAAACTGTACCTCATCAAGGCACACATATCACATGTCTCCCACACTCCTAGTCATTTGATCCAGTCAGACTATCTTATTATCTCTTATCTTGGCTATGCACATGTTACACACATTGCATCCTCATGTTCACCTCCATAACTTTCCTCTTGACTTACTTTTCCCTTATCCTCCAATAGCATTAACTCTTCTTATCTAGGCTATGCTTATATCTGCCTCATGATAACCAGTATTAGCATTACCTGCTACTTATAGACATACACAGCTTGGTCTGTGCTCGTACTTGAACCCTATATAACCCCTATATATATTGTATGGTCTCTAGTCTAGTTTATTTCCCCATCTCTTACCATAGACAATAATCCATAGACCCTAGTGATCTTATCCTTGATCTCATTCATTGCAAGTGCTCTAAGCCACAAACGCTCACTCTCAGACTTCTTGTTTTCAATAGGACTTTGGGTTGTTACACTTGTGATATATGCAGCATAAGTCTTTCGAAAGTATGTTTTGAATGCCTATGGGTGTTGGTGTTCTTCTCATTGGTTGAGTTGAAGAACTACAGGTGCACCTAGTTTGACCATGCTAGAGATCAGTTCAGGGATTATTATTATTCATTGACAGAGTATGCATCTGGATGAATATTTTTGAAAAGCATGTTGAAAAACAATTTTAAGGAAGGTCACAAAAGAGGAAAAAGGAACAGATAGAAGATGTCAAGGGTGTGGAGGGAAGGGTTAGAGATGTTTCCAATGATCTCTAGTTATGAGTGAATGCAGATGTCAATCAAATAAATTGTTAGTTGTGGTGATTTCGCACCTCATTTATGGTCCATTCTTGTTATGGTGTCTCTACCCATACAAGACTTTACCTTTGCACTTCCCAGTCCATCATGGCTGATCTGTTTATGGTTGTTTACTTCAATTGAAGCACAGTTACTCAGAGTCCTGGAGCACCACATTGTATCCTTTGGTTACTCACCAGGTTCATATATCATATATCATTGTTATCCCTCTCAATATCATCTTGGTCATGCTCACCTTGATTTTGAATTCAACATCTCCATTGGCATGTGCTAACAGTGCACCCAGAGTGTCATTCCAGATGCATGTGTGAGTGGCCGAGTTGGGTTGCTTGAGCGCATACTTGACCAATGGCTTGACCCAAGTGGTCACCTAGCAATGTTGAGCTGTCATGTCATTAGAGGGGCATGTAAATCATGACTAACCTCCATGAGAACTTTTTTGATGCCAAGGATGGAATTGGTGAACAATGAGAGAACATTTGGCAAGAGAAATTTGCTAGGAAGAGGCAGTGTTGCCATGTATGGTTCAGATTGGCAGAGGTATCCTGATTGTATCCATTCGACCTTTTTTGCCATATTTCTGATGGGCAGCGCCTCATTGCTCGCCCGCATCAATCTTCTTAGGGCAGAGGCCAAATGCGAGGTTCCTCACGTCTTTGTGTGGTTTGCATACTGTTTGTGGCCCCATGTTGAACGCCGCAGATGGGAATGCATCTACAAAAGGGAACTTCAGTGATGGGTGGTGCTGTTTGATGCGCAGCATCTTTGTCTCGTAGTACGTATGAGTAGCTGGGAAATATGTTTTGAAGGCTTCTGGGTAGGCTGTCAGCCTCACATTTTTTAATGCGAAGTTGTACTTACGGTTTTGAAAGCATGCCAGCCTTATGACGGCGGGATTGCTCGACAGTGCTTTGCTTGCATGGCTGTACGCCGTCGGTGAGGACGTCACCGTTGGCCGCTGGTGCTTTGTTAGAAACGATGCGTTTTCAGAAAGGCCGACTCACCTCTGTCGTCTGAGCAATGCTGGGATACTTTTGACCAGTATGTCTTTAGGTCTGCCTTATACTTGTCTGAGTCCTTGGGCTCTATGGAACTGAAATGCTCAGTTTAACACTTCAGAGGTGATGACCATGGTTCCAAGAATTTTTCATATAAATTATAGACACACTTGCCTGAGTTGATGTAAGCATTGACGGCAATGTACATACATGGTATACATGTATCCTCTCAAATGAGACCAGATTCTAGGCCTGCACAACACTGCACAGAGGGCAGGGTGAGGTGCATTTCAATGCTGCAAGTGAATGAGCAGTATGCGCCTTGTCGACAGGGTGCCAGCAGGGCCCTGGGCTAAGATGGAGGTCTGTGTCTTTGCCCTGATCTTCTGCTTCCCTCTTCACCATCTCGATACTGGCAACATTATAGGGCGTTGACAGGAAATCCAGCACTTGGGTCATATACTTTGAAAAGTATTTCATCAGCTGACAGATTGCATGTGAGTATATTGATCTCTGAGCAATGGTGTGAGGTGTGAGAGCTTGCATGATCTCAGGTGTTGCCACTTGTATAGAGCAATGGCAATGTCCAAATGTAATGTTGAATGAGGACATAGTCCTCAGAGGCTTTTAATTTGGCTATTTCAAGTGTGGTGAGTGATGTGCATGACACGCTGGCATTGTGAATATTACTTACCCATGTCCACAAATCGCATGACCCATGAACTGTCCTTCTTGATGACTTTCAAAGCTGTCGCTTTTGCATTCGCAAACAACAACAGCTGAGGACTATAGGGCTTGTGAAACCCATGGGTTCTAATGAGCAATGATTTGGCCAGTCCTTGCTACCTCTGGCCACAAATCTGGAGTCTTGTGGTTCCTTGCTCAGGCATTACTAATAATTAAAGGCTCACATTTTTACAGCAGTGCTGGCGAACAACACTAGCTGAGATTTGTAGAAAGCATATGAACAGCTCTGGCAGCCAGCCATGGATGGCATGGCAAGTTCACTGACTCATACAACTAACTCTATTGTATAATATCCAAGGTTCCCAAATATGACTTGATTGAGGAATGCGAGAGCAAGCCCTGATGGCTCTCAATCTCGAGGTTTGCGCTCCTACAGTGCGCCTTCCCACTCTTCGCATCATTCTTGTGCTTGCTGCCGTCTATGACATGCATCTCTAGTCTGTTGACATCTCCCATGCCTATCTAAACGGTGAAATCGACTGTGAAGTCTATATGGAGCAACCTGAAGGCTTTGTTGAAGGGGAGCTTGTGTGCTTGTTGCAGAAAGCGGTCTATGGGCACCAAACAGGGCGGAAATCGTTGGAATTGCAAGATGCGTACTGTCTTCGAGTCCATGGGCTGATTCTGCGGTCTACATCTTCGTCAAGGACGACATGCACATCATTCTCCCTGTTTGTTGGATGACATGACCTCTGCTTCCAAATCTATGGGCACCATTAAGCAGGCTTTGGCAGATCTGGGTAAACACTTCAAGGTCCGTAATTTAGGCCCTACAAGCGAGATCCTGGGGCATCAAGATCGATCGGGATCGCTGCAACCGCTCTCTTACCATCTCCCAGCGCCAGTATGGCATAGACATGCATGATCGCTTTCGAATGACTGATTGCAGGCCTATCACCACTCCCATGGATCCAGGACTCTCTTTGTCTAGATCAAGCTGCCAAGATGCCAGAGGAGCTCGCTTTCATGCATACAGTGTCCTACAGCGCTGCTATCGGTTCCCTACAGTATCTCTGTTGTATCACTCGCCTTGAGGGGGAGCAGAGCGATCCAGT
>JBBPRZ010000062.1:0-14304 GCA_038093335.1 Boletus chippewaensis | reverse complement strand
CACGGCCACCCCCACACCAACAGTGACGACATTGATGTGCTGGTGGTGCCACTGTCACCACGAGGACGACGAGGACGACGATGACCGATGACTATGACTAGGCGGCCATGCCACCCCCACACCAATGGCGATCACGCACTCGACGCCTCGGCTTTCCACCTGGACCTCTCCCGACACGTTGACGAGCCCAATGGCTCGATGTGCAACTTGAATGAGTAGTACAGGTAACAGTAGTATTTAGTAGTACATTGTGTACTTAGTATAATATACATTTGGTTGTAAACTACAAGTGAGCAAGTGGGAAAAAAAACAAAGGTGCTGGAGCTGCCTGTAGTGTGCTGCAGCACTGTACAGTGTGCTGATACTGTACGGTGTGACATGCTGTGACAGAACTGCACAGCACGCATGTCACTGTACAGCACTGTACCAGCACTGTACAAAAGGGGACCTGTCTGTGACCATTGTGACCACTGTGACCCACTGTCCAGTGCTGGCCAACAACAAAGGGAATTGCTGATGTGAGGCTGGAATCTCCACACCACATTTAGGCCAACAAAGTGCAGTGTTGCACTAGGTGCCAGGTGGCTGGTTTGATCAGAAGAGTTGAGCTCCGAGGTGAATAGTGACATCAAGACCTGCGAGGACTTCATCCACGGGATACTCTTCCTAAATGGTAAATACAATGCCAGCAGAATGAAACCATGCTGGAAAAATTAACACTTTATGGCGATTTCATTGCTTCCTCTCCTGATGTTCCTTGCTTCGGTAGCCTGGGCAATTTTTTGTACTCTGTTCCCCACCCGCAGTGGTCAGCGACCAGAGGATCCTACTACACCAACTCTAGTAGTAGCTGCTGTCTTATCACCAACTCCAATGCTCCAATGTGTAAATAAAATGCAGTACTTTGATTTCTTTCCTGAACACTCACACCACAGCCATCGAAGAAGGTCCCACATCACCCGCTCTTGAGCCCATTGTTATCATTGTCGTCCCCAGAAGTCAGCCAGAGCCTATACCCTTTGTGTACCATATGGTCAAGGCAAAGCATGGTTTTTCTTCTGAGGAACATCTCTCCAAAGAGATCACTCACTTGTTGAGCTCCTCATGGTCCAATTTAGGAGGTGGCTACTCTTGCTGGCGCACTGCCTTCCCAGGTAAGATATCTAATGTGATATTGCTTCTTCAGCTAAATCTCCTCACTAGAAACATGAGTCATCATGAAAATTGAGATAAAGTCAAACTTTTTCGTCCACGCTCGAAGGCTATCTTTCCAAAGTTCTTGGTAAAGATATCTGCAAACTATTGCTGGGAAGGAACATAGAATAGTTCAACTTCACTTTCTTCAACAGCCTCCTGAATTTAATGTTCAGGTATGCGAACATGTTTAGTTTGTCCTTCTTGAGCTGGATTCAAAGCAAGAAACATGGCTCCCTGGTTATCAATCCACGGGGGAATAAATTCAAAACACACCACTATTGAACATCAAACTGGATCCAAAACCACCAAGAAATGTGTGAAAACTACTCATGTTCTACCTGCCAATCAGGTAGACAGGGTTCCAAGATACCAGGAGAATAGCAGTCTCAGTTGTTTGCATGGATATACATCTCTGTTTTAGCTGTATGTTGCTTTGTTTACTTTCACTTCATGTACTAGGCTTGTAGTCATGTTGTGTTGCACAATGATGTACCTCTTTGATTACCAATTCTGAATATGTATTACAGTTGATTACCATTACCCTCAAGTTGTGTGACCTTAAAAACATGTGTTGGCCTTATGCTTAACAAACTAAACATAGTTAGATTAGCACTAGACTAGACTAAGAAAAGACTTAGCTAGTCACATTAGGTAGCTTGTACTAGATTACCTAATCTTGTGCTTTAAGTGGGCATACAATTGCCAATTGTAACCTAAGCAAATCTGATCTAGGAATACTTGGGAACACTAGCATTAGGAATCGTTAGCTACAGTAACCTAAGTATCAATCTTCAGTAGAAAAGTGAAATCAATTGAGAGCGACAGGCCGTGGTTGTATGATTCCAGGGTACCATGGATGAACCTGGTGGGGCTTGATCACTGCAGTATTGTCTGGTATAACTTAGGCTTCATAAGAAGTAGCGAAGTAAGATAGGCGGCTAGGATGACTCCCCAGGTTCCATGAAATGGGATTCAATAGAGATTTCTATTCACACTCTTGGCAACTGTCAACTACAAGCACATTGTTGTCGTTAGAGCTGGAGGAATAGCTGCAGGTTCTTCTTCTTCTGGATGTGGCAGAACCTGAGGAAAACTTCGAGGCAGTTATGGTATTTTCCATCTTCTCTTAGCTCTTCATTTGCCCATTCTGCAAACACATGGCAGCTGGACAAAGGTTCTGTCAAACCGAGGTCCTGCCTCATCCTGTCCCTCAGCTGTGGATTCCACCAGATGCAGAATATGGTCCTGAATATGAAAGATTTGAACATGCAGCCCTTCCCATACAAAACACCAGCATGATATGATGGACTCTTGCCATTTCTTTTTCTATCTTGTGGCATGTATGCCACAGGAGAAATAGTATGTGTGTCACGTCCCAGATTTTACCAAGTCCAACTCCGGACAACTCCGGGTATTCTCAGACAACCCTTGACCTATGAGCAATGGACATCCACAGAGTTACAACTCTGTGCTCATATCTTTATTAATCTCTTTTAGTTATAGTCTGCATTTCACCTGTCCAATCGGTACAGCCTGCTCCAGCTATACTCCAATGCACAGCATCCTATGTACATCGCCTTCACGCAGTAGTTCCGGACCCAGACTTACTCCGGGTTCGAGTACTATATAATCCCTTGTATTATTTTGTCGTACCTTCAGTACAAAAATTAACTAAGTTACCTCTCACTCAAGTCTGACTTCCCCTTCTCTTCCTCTACCCTAAATACAAGGGACTGACAAGGACACGACACATAAGTCCTGCGCTTCAGACTTGGTCCACCCAAGTGCAGCAGAGATGTGCTATGTGCAAGTCCTGGGGCTTGCAACAGGGCCTTGAGGGTAAGGAGCTCCTGTTGGGACAGTACCTGTAGATGGAGCAAAAAGCATACTTTTAGCCTAGCATGCAGATAACTGTGGCTGAAATGCTTTACCCTGGTTTCCATGCAAGTTGTTGGCTCACTGTCACTTTTCTCCTGGTTGAGGACCTGGACCTCCTGTTAGTTGTGGTGATTTCACACCTCATTCATTGATCATTTCATGTTCTAACCATGTCCATGTTATTTATTCTCCATGGTCACTTTACTTACCTACTGCCTTTCAGCTTCTCTTTAGCTTGTGGTGTCTCTACCCATACAAGACTTTACCTGTGTGCTTCCCAGTCCATTGTTGCTGCACTGTTTATGGTTGTTTACTTTGAAGCACAATTACTCCCTGGAGTGTCACATTGTATCCTTTGATTACTCACTGTGCACTCCAGAGTCGTCCTGAGTTGATCCAGCAAGTGGCTAGTCCGCTTCCATTAGGATTTTCGCTCTCAACACCAACTTCATAATTCATCCTGATAAGCATCTTCTAGCACTAGAATATGTAAAGCCCAAGCACTCACCCACTGTAATGTTATAGCCCTTTTCCTTCATGAAGGCAAGAGTATTCCCCAGCAGATCTATATAGAGTAGGTACAAACAATGATAATTAAAAGCAGGAGAGAAGGATAAGAATATGAGAAATGGAGATAATAATTCCACGCCTTGTCAACTATGTAAATATGCAAGTACTATTATAAGTGAATGGGTAATGCATAGTGGGTGACATGTGGGTAATGCACGGGTATTGATAGGGTGATCATGGGGCAATCATGGAGCAAGATAACAATGCTAGTAAATATAATCAAGGATTAAATAAGTAAGCGGGACAAATGTCTTTTCAACAGTACAAAGATTCTACCAACTGAACTTCACATCATTTTCTGCTGTACTGACTGATCAGATGAATCTGGCCTGCACAGTCGCCAACCAGGATAAGCCCTTGTTGTTTATTCTTGCCACCATGCAGAAGCACAGGAGTTAAGAGCCCCACAGGGACATGGTGATGTTGGCACTGTGAACCCTTGTTGTGCCCTGGGACCATCACAGATACATGACAAGGAGGGGCAGGTTCGGACACATGACCAGTAGACTCACATAGTCTGTTGATTTAATATGAATGCTGTATCTCTGAATATCATCATGTCAATGCTTACTATTGATTGAATGCCTCAAATAATTAAATGTCAGATAGAATGAGCATAATCTGGCACCAGATCAAGCCAGTTAGTTATGCTTTTGCCTTCTGCAAGTCTTGATCTGTGGATGGGTTGCTACCTGTTTCATATCGCATGTGACTTCAGCAACTCTTGGGTGGTATGGAATGTGTTAGTAGTACCAATAGAGTTATTGAACAACCCTTCAATAACTCACTGAACTTCTTGTGCAACATGACCTGAGCACCTATTTTTCAATGAACAATGGCATCTACTGGCATGTTAACATAGTATGGCTGCAATTTGAGGCAAAAAGGCCCATAGATCACCATAGGGCCATAGAGGTACATTAAACAAATATTGTTAGTAAAATTGATGGTCCATTCGGCAGGCATACAGTGCCATGGGAAGGCAAGGAAATTGTAGATCTCAGTAGAGACCTTGGAGGATGTACAGAGAGAATCTTCTGAAACAACAACTATTCTACATTTATTCAATATCTTTTAAACCCTACAAGACATCCAGCTGACCTGGTGAATGGACTCATGTAACCTCTAATGTGAGTCTGATGGATGATAATGAAATACTGCTTGAGTTGAAAGATGTGTTTGATGTGAGGCATATATTTGTGAACGGACTTAGCTTCCATATCTTCGTGTATGTCTGGAATCGATGCCCCACTGATGCTGTGGACAATGCTATGCCTTATGAGCAATGGCATGGCAAGAAACCTGATATGTCTCACCTTTGAGTCTGGGGGTGCACTTCCTATGTGCATGTGCAGAAGGACCAGCAACCAGGGTTTGGCTCTCATGCTGAGAAATGTGTCTTCATTGGTTATCCAGATGGTTACAAGGCTTGGAAGTTCTATAACACAGCTAACAACTGCACTGTCATGTCACAGCGAGCAGATTTCGATGAGCATGGATTCTCGTTCCAAGACCCAAGGATCGTCCGGTTATAGGCTCTAGATGTGTATTTGCGAAGAAGTATCATGCTGATGGGTCCTTTGAGAGGTACAACTTAGTGATGCCTCATCCATGACATGCATCTCTGGTCTGTCGACATCCCACATATCTATCTAAACAGCGAAATCGGCTGTGAAATCTATATAGAGCAACCTGACGGCTTTGTTGAATGCAATCGAAAGCAGCTTGTGTGCTTGCTGAAGAAAGCAGTGTATGGCACCAAACAGGGCGGAAATCACTGGAATCACAAGATGCACACTGTCCTTGAGTCCATGGGTCTCACCCAATTTTACTCTGATGCTGCGGTCTATGTCTTCGTCAAAGACGACGTGCACATCATTCTCCATGTCTTTGTTGATGACATCACCCTTGCTTCCAAATATATGGGCGCCATCAAGCAGGCTTAGGCAGATCTAGGCAAGCACTTCAAGGTCCATGATTTGGGACCTACAAGCGAGATCCTGGGGATCAAGATCAATCGGGATCGCTCCAAGCGCTCTCTGACAATCTTCCAGTGCCAGTATTGTTAGTTGTGGTGATTGCACAACTGATTCATTCATTATTTCGTGTTCTAACTGTGACCATGTTATGTTGTTCACCATGGTCACTTTACTTACCTACCACTTTTCAGCTTCTTTTTATCTTGTTGTGGTGTCTCTACCCATACAGAACTTTACCTTTACACTTCCCAGTCCATTGTGGCTAAACTATTTATGGTTGTTTACTTTGAAGCAGAGTTACTCCCTGGAGCACCACATTGTATCCTTTGGTTACTCACTGTGGACTTCAGGTTCGTAGATCATTGTTATCCCTCTCAATATTATCTTGGTTACACACTGTCGACTCCAGAGTTGTCCTCATTTGATCCAGCAAGTAGCCAGGCTAGTCTGCTTCCATTAGCATTTGCGCTCTTATCACTGGACTGGTCACACAACCAGACTGTAGTTGTAGTTAGTTGCCTGGTTTTATGGAAGTTCCAAAGACTAAGCCAAGGAACCAAAGGCAGTATAGGACGTGGTTGGAGGCCAAAATGACATCAGGAAGGAATCCATAGAAGGATGTGGTCTGTGTCACCCAGTGACCAGGGTACGGCTCGCAATGAATAAGCTCTGGGTTCCACATCATAATGGCCGAGCATTGTGATGTTCACCACATGTGACATGCTGACTTATGGACCTCAGTCAGACCCATATGGTCTGAGTGGACAATGTCGATAATCAGGCATGGCGTGGATGGTCTTGGTGAATGCATGCCTGGCTGTGAAAGCACATGATCTTCAGACTGCATACATGTGCTTGTGTTCATTCCTGTCCTTTGAGGAGGAAACACAAATGGAGTATGAATGTTTCAGTTGCTCTAGCGATGATTAATTTGTGACAAATGTAAAAGAAATAGTATCTGCAGTGGGTCCCAGATGGATTTTCCTTGCTTGGTGAATTGGGCTGCCAGAACATTTGTTTTCTAGCCACACATCTTGGCCACGTGCAAGGACATGAATCAGGCCATAGCCCCATTTTGCTTTTGTGCTGGTAGCCCCATCCTTCAGTCTTTGGACATTACTCTTCTTATTAGGAATATTTGGTGGATTTATTTTGGTCTAGGCAAAGCTCAGGCAGCCATACTCTGCTAAATCATGTGCTTATAAGCAGATGATGCTTCACCTCTCCAGCAGACAAATTATGTTCGGTCTTCTCAGCACAAGAAGTGCACTACTTACTGACTTCTTCCAAGGGACATTTCAGAATGAGCTGAACTGTGTCTTGAGGAGTGGTGAGGTTTGCGTTCCATTTCTTGAAGGTTAAAAAGAGCTGTGTTTATGTAGCGAATCCATGATAAAAAAACTCTGTGTGTGTGTTCCCACCATTTCTAAGGAGAACCTACAGGGGCTTGCAGATATGGTTGTCATTCGCTCCAGCTCTCCACTCATAAACCTCAAGTCATCTCTGTCAGTCACATCAGTTGGTCAGTTGGTCAGTCAATTGAATGGTATAATCAATGGATGCATGCATAGAACATACAGATACAGAGAATGAAGCAGACAACCATCAAGGTGGTAGTAAGATAAGTGAAAATGATATGAGTGTAGGTTGTGGACATTATCAGAGAAATCATGGAACAGATTCTAGACAATGAAGCAATTATGATGGATGTCGGGAGGTTGAAATGCGTGGACAATATGCTTAGCAGACAATTCACATGTGGAATGTGAGTGGTTTACAGATTGCTAGACAGAAGCTAATTGTATTCTCTACATAATACATTGATTGATCTGATATGTGCATGTACTACATGCGAACTGGAAAATGCTCAAATGTCATGTGAATGCTGGATGATGGTACCACAGATGTCAAGGTATTTGTTGATTCATATGTGGGACAATGAGTAGAACAGAATGAGAACTCACTGATGGTATGACAGGGTGAATGCGACATGGATGAACCTTGCATGTTGCACATGTGTTCTGTGGATCATGCACAATGATGACATGGAGTAAGCACTACAAGGCGAAATTTGAGGAAGGTCAGTTAGTACAAAGGGACAGCTGATTCCAATGTCCATAGCAGAGAGTGCAAACAGATACTGGACACGGAAGAATGAAACAACGAAAACATCCCATTTGTCATTGACCGTGGGTCAACCGAATCATGGAGGTGGTGATCAAAGATGGGGGACATACTGTGACACAGATAGTGGAGAAAATAGACAAGGACCTACATAAACTAGGTGAGAACAAGGAGATTGTGAATGGATGGCAGGTGAGTGGATAGATGGAGACAGATCGAGGAAACTGAAGTCGGTGAGTGAACATACTCACTGCAAAAGATACCAACATGATGTGTGTGACACATACAGTGCTAGTGCGGATGCAGTGGAGCGATTTGAGAGATATTGGCACAATCTGGAGATGCATCAGTTATTAGGACAATTCAAACTCATCGAATGAGATGGTCATGGCATGCTATGCAAGTCACCTGAGAGATGGACACAACAAGGTGGAATGGTGAGGAAGCAATGTTGTGTGGTGCAACAGTAATTACACGAAGTGGTGGGAAGGGTAGAATCAAGGATTGAGAACTGACATGATCAGGATATAATAATCAACTTGATGATTGATGATTGACAGAGGTGTGAAATGCCACGGGCATGCAGGATGCAGCATATGTGGCAATGTAGTACACTGAATACCACCTACTTTTGGTAAATCAATCAGGATTATGGTAGTGTATCACGCATTTCGACAACAACACCATGATATTCTCATTGCTGACTCTGGAACTTCTAGGCAAGCAGCAGCAGCGACGCAGACAATTATGAATTTGCACGGTGGCGATACACCACACTCTTTGATCAGATTTTTCAACTCATCAAAACCAAATCAACTGAATCATCCACATTGGCCCAAATTCAGGAGTTGATGGTATTCCACGATGTTCTCCAGAACCTCCATCAGCACATATCCCTGCTCACCCTCTACAAAACATCAGCCGTCAAGGGAAATAACTTTGCTGTCCATCTCCTGGAAATGTGTAATATATATAGTGAGACTGAGAGAATGAGAGGAAGAAAACTATTATCGCTGCCAATTACGAATACTGTGCAATTCAGCACTTCTGCATCCCCATGCTCATGGCTGTTCATAGCGCTGCATCTTTTCTTTGTGTCATCACCAATTCACTACTGACTTGCACTTTGAATGAGGGCAAAGGCATCATCCTTTCAGACGGTTCTCACACCATCACATGGTCTGACGTGATCATGTTTGGTCAAGATCAAGTGGCTCAATCTAATATATAACATTAGATATCAATGCACAGTGTTTAGAGTGCTGTACAGTGAGTGGTCATATATACAAAATATAAAGTATAGCATACGCGACAATCTTTGTTCACGAAATAGTTACAGCACGAGATATAAAACATAGGGTGTAGTGTTCTCAGTGATCCTTAGTCACGAAAATACACTGTAACCACACACACATACGGAATGCAACCAACAGATGAAATTGACATGTACATATATGTTGTAATTTGTGTGATTATGTATGCTTTATAAAAGTCAATTTACCACATACAATGCACCATGTATGTGTATGTGGTAAATTGATGTTGCAATTATGGTCATGAACACATGGTATCTCGACTTTCATGATGATCAGTAATCAAGAGAACCGACGTGTTTCATCTGCGACATTTACATATGACCATTTGTGATACATGTACACTGTGTATTAAAGATTATATACATTGTATGCACAGTTGGGGCATCCGTCATATGCACATTCTGAATTGTCCTGTTGACATACACACTTGTTACAGTTTCCATTGTCTACCGTGACTTGTATGCTCACCTTCAAAGATACCCCAACAACACAGGGTTGTTTGCCTTGGTCCTGTATGATCTTCACCTCTAGGCCCCACCATGTGATAAATCTGGAGGTCGGTCCTTGCAGTCATTGGTTTCATCATACATTGCAATACATTCATCAACATGAGCGACCTTGACCATGCCTGAGCATATATCCATCATCAGCTATGCATATTTTGTACAGAATTACATGTTGTTTACTGTTAATGCTTGTGAAGTTGATGTAGTCTTGTTCATCACTGTTGAGGAGCTTGCATCTCTTCATTCTCTCCACTATGCTTATATATCATAGTTAGTATCATTAGATATCCTTACATGCATGTATGGACTCACCTAGGATCATATCATTTCATGTCTTCAGCATGGTAGTACTAGATAAAGCGCCGAAATTCGGCAGAAACCTTGTTTACGTTGATCGTAAATTTTGACAAATTGGTATGATGTTTATGTATATAAGTGAACAAGGAGTAGCGAGGTCAGGCGGCAATCAATTTGGATAGCAACTAGGTCGAATACGTTCTTGATATTGTATGTTCGAAAGAGTAAACAACACATTTAGTTTGTGACACAAACATTGGTAGTTGAAACACGAGGTACAAGATCATAAGAATTCGACAAACAAAGAAAAAGAGAGCAGTCATATAGGTATGATAAATTTTAAATTTTCAATAAAAGAATGAAGCTGAAAACAACGGAGGTGTAAGTGAACACAGAAAGGTGGAATATGAGTAGATATTGGAAAACATTGTAGTTAGAGTAAAACTGAAGATATCAGTACAAGCAAAAGAAGAACATTGAAGGGGATAAAGGGAAATCTTGGTGAGGGTGATGTACAAAGGAAAGGTAGTCGTAAAATAGGAGTCGTAAGAAGTCAACGCCGAGAGAAGTGTTTCATAGTAGGAGTTGCACTTATTCGTACCCGCTTGAAAGGGCTACTTGGGAGTGGGTCCGGACCACGAAGGACTTCTAATTTGTGTAAAAGTGTCGAGTAGACATGGCGTTTGTTCTTTTTGATGTAATGGTGTGCAAATGTGAAGTGTATTTCAACTGTTGCTCCTTTGAGCGCGGATTCATATTGAGAGGGAGGAATCATGTTTCCGTTGGTGTCGAAAGCGGGGATGGAACAGATATCGTGGGTATTGTACAGGTCTTTTAAGGGGCTGGAGCAACGAGGTGATACGGGCCAACGTTCCATTGCAAACTCAGGACCAAGAGAATCATCCTCTGTGTCTATGAAGTATAAGTAAAACCTAACAAAG
The DNA here is from genome assembly GCA_038093335.1 of Boletus chippewaensis. Lineage (NCBI taxonomy): Eukaryota > Fungi > Basidiomycota > Agaricomycetes > Boletales > Boletaceae > Boletus > Boletus chippewaensis. The sequence continues at coordinate 3,496 of JBBPRZ010000062.1, read as the reverse complement.
TCGGGCAAAGTAATTGAGAGGCTTACTGGATGCTAATGTCTCCGAATCGGGGTTACCACTTTCGGGCTCGTCAGGGGTCTCAGCAACGTCGAGTTTTAGCTGCATAAAGATATTAGTGAGCAAAAGCTAGAGGAGAATGAGACTATGGAGGAAAGAACGTACATCGAATAATGAATGCATCAGCTTGAATTGAGTTTTACTGAGATGTTGAGACATGGTACTCATTACTTCGTCGTTTTTATCGTGCTTGATCAATTTCTCCATACCAACGAATTTTGAATACAAGCAGGGTAGTCATTCTGGGCAAATTGAAAGACAGAAAAGGCCGGAGCACCAAGTCGGCAACTGAGTTTGATGTCTTGAAACTTCGACCCAAAGGAATTAGCAGGGTCGAAGTTACCGTCCGGAGTGAAGTAAAAGTCGTTCCTGGTGATTTGGAAGACTCCGTGCAAGGTAAATTCTGCATCCGCACCTCCTTTTACAACAAGGACATCGGCAGTTTTACCTCTACGGAATTCTATACGTTGAAGTACGTCAGGTGAAGCAGCATATTTAGTAGAGAAAGCAGGAGCTATCAAACGTTCGCGGACAATTTCTGGAGAGATGGGTATATGTGAAGGACCAGGTTCGGAGGGGGGTGTGGAAAAAGTATGGTCCTTGGGAGAGGAGGGATCATCAGGAGGTGTTTTGTTTTTTTGGGTCATGGTTTCAAACGTCCGTTAGCAGTGATGAATTCTACTCTGTGAAAACGGTGAGGTATTTAAGGGCAAGGAAAGTAAGATCCGGAAAATTGTACATACAAGCGCGAGGACCGGTGACAAACATTACAAAGTTTATTGTAAAGCGAACAAATTTAGTAGCAGGCGCTGTTGGTGGTGTGTCAAGGTTTGCAAACGCTGATGATAATTTCCAGCTAGAGAAAGGACAGGGGAACAGTCTTTAGGTTAATGTATTAATTGTCGATAGAGATATAGCGAAGATGACTCAATGTAGTTGCAAATGACAACTTTTTGGTTGATTTTTGATACGCGTTGACGGCTTCGTTGGACATTTACTAAATAAAAGGAGTTTAAAAACTGTCTTCAGAACTGTGTACACAGCATAAAGGGAACAGTCATGTCAAAAGGGCCACTTGACGAGAGAACAACAAGTTAGGAAATTATAATGATATAGACATTTTTCTTAGGGATTAATCAATTTCAATCATGCTGCGACAACAACTGTACGGTAAACTCACCAAACTTGAAGTCGAGAGTGTTGTACCAGATGGGACTTTTCCAAAGGATATGAACCGGGTAACGTGGAGGGAGCTCATGAAATTAGTTGAAAAACTACCCGATTCAGATCGTCAAATGATCAAGGCAGCTGCAAATAAGAAAGCTCAAGAAACGAACCAAAGAAGGCATATGCAGAAGAATAGAGCATCTATCATGCAATGGAAAAGTACATGGAAAGGAAAGGAAAAAGCAACAGAGGAATCAACTAGTGAAGGGACGGACCATGCGATGGAGATAGACGAAGCTACGGACGCTGAAACTGAAGAAGAGGACAACAATGAACAAAGCAGTGCGACTTCGAGAAAGCAACACGGCCAATTCATGGTACTTCCGAGCATGGAAGAACGGAAATCTTGCTACCAAGCTTTACATGAAGCTACATCGAACAACGCACTATCACAATCAGTTTGTGTTGTCTGTGCTCGAGAGTTATGGACTTACGAAGGTAGGTTAATAAAAATAATAAAAATTATGAACGAGAGCTGACAATGTAGTCAATGTTTATTTAACAGGGGAAGAACATATCCTATTCAACGTCCCGAATACGGAACGTTTGCATCCAACCATATTGCACACTTCACAGTGTACGTGGCACGGGATGTTACTTCTATCTGAACGTGTCACAGGTGAAGGTGGAGAAGGAAAGGGATGGGTATGTAATGAATGCTTACGAGCATTGAAGTTAAACACGACACCGAAGTTTGCTCTGGCGAACAACATGTGGATAGGGAAAGTTCCACACCAACTGGCCGTGTTAACACTACCGGAGCAGTTATTAATCTCCCGTCACTATCCCAGGTGCTATGTTGTAAGACTATACCCGCACGATGGGCATATTTCAAATCCCGAACATTTACAGCACAGTATGGCAGGGAATGTTACCCTGTATACACAACATGAACACCGAGGCGATTATTGAGATGCTGGAAGGTCAACTGATGCCGCAACCTGCTGTGCAACTTGCATCTGTGTTAGCAATAACTTACATAGGAAGCCAAAAGTTACCGAAAGCCTGGTTGAAATCAACTTTTCGGGTCCGGCGTTCAATAGTCTACGAAGCCCTCATCTGGCTGAAGGCAAATAACAAAATGTATCAAGACATCATTATATGTCCTGAACGCCTGGATTCGCTACCTGAAGACGACATACCATTCAAGATATCAGTAGCGATACAACATGAGGAAAACGATGATACTGCAACAAGGGAGTGGGATGGTTATGTGCCAATGGACGATGCTGAAAAAGTAGGAGAACATGAGTATATGATTTAACGGATAGAAGTTAACGCGCTAAATATAAGCGGCAGAAGAGGTTGAGCAAGACACGACAGAATTAGGTGATGTGGATATGACTGATATTAATATGGACAACGGTAGCGAAGGTAAGAAATAAAACGAATTCAAAAATTTAACCACTTACAATGTGTCGTAGACGAGGGACTGCCAGTGTCCGGAATATTCAACAATGAGGACAATCGAGCGTCAAGCTTGCAAGACTTGGAGCCTGAAGGGAGTGTCATTCCCTTGCAATATCTAGGAGTAAGCGACACGGAACTTAACCAAGTGTCAATGGACGAACGTATGAAGTATGCACTGGCCAATCAAACGAAGGCGGCTACATCGTTCGACATGGTGTTAAGCCATTAAGCGAATTTGGGACAGGCCGAGGAGACCAAGCAGCCCCCAAGGAAAATCTGTTAGCAGCGGCATATCCTGTTTTGTTCCCATACGGTCAAGGAGGTATCGAGGCACAAAGAGAACGCAAAGTCAGCTTTGAAGAACATGTTAGATGGGCTTTGCAGTACCACGATCACAGATTCCGGACGCACCACTCTTTTCCGTTCGTCACGTTTGGCATCGTTCAAAAACGCGAAGCTTTACTGTCCATACGGATACAGATGAACCGAAGAGATTTTGAATGTGACGCCTTAGCCATTCGATCTTTGACTGTAAAAGATTTAAAGGAAGCAGAAAATGAAGAGACGATGCACATGCCCATCTCGAACCCATGAGTCAAAACACTCCGAAAACATTTATTCACATCAGGTGGTCGTGTCACGGGATTCAGCTCGACGCGCGTACAATGTCGCACACGATCCATACACTGCAGCAAAATATTTCTTTTTTAGCATCGATGCCATTATGCAACATCTATTCGGCATTAATACAACAAAATACCAAGTACACACACAGATGGGGCTCTTAGGTCATATCAGTGCA
>JBBPRZ010000061.1:0-14356 GCA_038093335.1 Boletus chippewaensis | reverse complement strand
GTAAGGGGGGGTGGATCACCAACGCCATCCCCATCCTTCTCGTTCGTCTCCTCATCATTGTCTTCTTCAGCATGAACCACTTGTTCCCCTGAATCGTCTTCCTCGTCTTCGCCGTCATCCCTGATTGGGGCTTCCTCATGTTGCGGAGATACTGGTGTTCCATCAGTCAATTATTCATGTAACGTTCAGTTAAGTATGCGCAAACACTACTAACCAAGTATGTGGTCCAGAAATTCGCCGAATGCTTCCACCACCTCACTTTCAAACTTGGGGTATGCGTCGGCAAAGTCATGGCCATCGCTGGTCTTTCCTGTATGTATACTAGGCAGTAATCAGTACGTCAGTGGTTTAAGGATGCAAGATGGCACTGACCTTGCTACAAATTTTCCACCGTCAGGATCAAGAGGGTCAAGACCCCCCATTAAGACAGTGAACTTTAATCCCGTCTGATTGCCCAAGTGACGAAGGATGCGTTGCAGCACTGCACCACATTGCTGTATATTGCTGTCGGTAATTATCAGCCTGAGCACGTGAATGGTATAGTTGTCAATCAATACTTACCGGCGACGAATGAATGGGTCCGTCTCCACTCCCTCCTCGTCATTGGCTTCATCAGAGTCATGGTCAGCAAGTTCTTCGCTCGCCTTGCGAGACTCTTTTCTCTTCTTTGTATCTTCTTTTTGTGCTTCGCTGAGTTGATGTATTTCATCTTGAATCTCGAGCGTCTCATTCTCGAATATCTTGCGGATCTTCTTGGTGATGTCGACAATTGATGTGCCAGCTTCCACTTGCGGTTGGACACGTGAGACGTAGTATTTACTTGCATATATCTCCCAAGGCTTCTTGATGCGTGTCTTGGTCTCCAGGAGGCCGTCGACGATCTTTGTGGTTTTGTTATTGGCAGCACGGTTGTCGCCAGCCCCGTTATGCCAGTGCATCCACCGCCGGATTTGTTTCTGTCGTTGGCTGACAGCATCAGCGAGAACCTTCTTCTGATCCTCAGTGAGGGGTACGTCGGCTGACACGCTGGGTAACGCGCTCGCACGCTCAGGCCACCGCTGAAAGAATCTGCTGTAAAGGGTGGGCCAGTTCTTCATATAAGCACGACCGCCAATCTGTTTGAACGCAATGAGCTCTTGCTGGAGGAAGGCCTTTTGCTCCCCCGTTGTCCATTCTGATGGCATCTTTGAGCGATCAGTGAGAGGTGAGAAACGTGAGATAAGTGCACACATACTTTTCAGTTCGGTGGGTAATGAGAGACAGCACAAGGGGGGTATGCGTAACCGGTAGGTTCGGTGGGACAAGAGATGCCACAAAAGGGGAACGCGTCAAGGGTAATACGCGGTGGGCGACGCGTCTGAGAGACAGCGCAAGGGGGGATGCGTAACCAGTAGGTTCGGTGGGTAACAAGAGATGCCACAAAGCGAGAGCGTGAGTAATACGCGGTGGGCGACGCGTCTGAGAGACAGCGCAAGGAGAAATGCGTAACCAGTAGGTTTGGTGGGCAATGAGAGATACCACGAAAGGGGAACACGTCACGGGTAATGCGCGGTGGGTGACGTCTGAGAGACAGCGCAAGGAGGAATGCGTAACCAGTAGGTTTGGTGGGCAATGAGAGATACCACGAAAGGGGAACGCGTCACGGGTAATGCGCGGTGAGTGACACGTCTGAGAGACAGTGCAAGGGGGGATGTGTAACCGGGCAACGAGAGATGCGACGAATCGAGAACACGTCCGTTAATGCGTATGTGTTTGTCATGCGGGTGAAGAACTATATCTATGAAAATTTGGGACAGTAAACGATCTATAGTTTGTGATGGATCTCACCTGTCAGTAAACGATCTACACTTTGCGAGATCTCTAACCCCAGCATATTTGGTTGCAACAGGATTTTCTAGAAGATGGCTCGTAGCAGGTAGTCTCTGAATCATCGCCGAAGTCGCACTTCCAAATCAGTACTTATTATCTATTGCAAGACGACATCAGGCACAACCTGGTATAGCAAAAGGCCCTTGCGCTCTAGCTGACTCACATCTGTACCTTCCATCGCATTCAGGAGAAGGTCCTCTAAGACCTTCACAACAGTGCGGATAGTTTTGAAAAGCGAGCTCTCCAGGTCCATGCCATCCCCTTCAGCAAAGGCTAGACTCCGAAGTTCCTTCTCAATAGGTTCGACAGCCGAGAGCGTGTTGTAAATTTCACCGTAGTTCCCTGAGGATAGAAAGCGCTTGTAGAGAGCCTTCATCCTTTCACGCAAGGAACCTCCGACAATCACCTTGAGTGCATCCTTGAGCTGACATTCTGATCTGAACTTGGGCTTGCTGAATGCATAATGTGAGCTTCCTCACGAGCCAATGCTAGGATAACACGCACCAAGCTTCGGGCTTGCTGAGTTCACCCCGGTTTCTTGGTCGACCAGCACTATCAACGCTATGAGTGTAAACAATGTGTGGATATGGATACGAACTTACCGTCGGGACAGAATACCGCTGATGGATTGACGAGATTGTCCAATGAGGGCAACCTCTTTCTTTATCACGTGCGACACCTGAAAACAGTACACAGTAGTCGAATGATCCCGCAACCATGGATTCAGCGTGAGAGACAAATAGAAAACAAGACAAACTTTGAGTGAATTGATCATCGAATCATTGAGGTCTTCAATAAGTCATGGACGTCGAGCGACATGCAAGCGCAACCAACTTTGATGATCCAGGCGGAGGAGAGTTAACACCGTTTCGGCAACATCCGAAGCAACTCCACTTCACGTCAAACTTTGTTGGGATGAAATAGCGACTGTCGTCTGTCAACGTTAATTCAATCGGCTCTACTCGGACGGCGCGTCCTCTTCCACGACCTCCTAATATCAAGGCAAGAAATAGATCCCCAAACATGGTCAAAGGTCAACAATACTACGGATAAGATGTAGTTTCATTACAACAATGGTAAGTAAACTATAAACCGTTTAGAGTTAAGCAGAAATAACAATTACACTGTACAGACGACAAATAGATGGTATGAAATTTCGGTTTGCATCGACGTTCAGCATCTCCGACCACCCCAAAATAGCCTGGGGATCGAACGTCAAAGATCCACACAAATGAGTACAACAACCTAAATGTTACATGAGTACAACAACCTAAACACACAAATGAGTACAACAACCTAAATGTTACTGAACATCCAAGGAAATCCACGACCAAAGAAAATGGACGACGGATGCCACGATGAGCAAGCACCACAAGCAGTAATGGTCGTTAGTAAGTATTGTTCTCATAGACAAACAATTTCTCATGCCTGCCTATGAACAGTAAGGCGGTCTGCAGATAGACCAACACGTCTGGTGATCGTCCCGTTACAGAGTAAAATAGACGATTATCCGGCCGGTACGGTCATCTTCAGAAACGATCCAGACCATTCCCCCACGACTGCACATATAACTAGTAAGTAACCTACACGTCCGCTGGGCCGTGATTTAAAGCTCATATCTTTGGTGCTAATGTAACACCCAGGTGTTGTTCAACATGAAGACGTGAAACAATTATATTTCACGTGTCCCGATACTGCCCATAAGGTGTTGCGCAGACTGTCGCTGGTGATCGCGACATACGTCCAATATGGAAACGACTTAATTCGGGTGTAAAAAGTTGATGATTGCAAGGATTCAAGAGGTGTAGAGACGACGGGAAATGCGTACGAGACTGAACGATAACTATAAGCAGATCTTAGGAAAAAATCTAATTGACCATTAGACTCAACGTGGATCACACAAGACCCACGTGAATGATAAATTGGAAACAGTAATAACGAATAACACCAAGGCGATTTGGATTACGCAGGGACAAACAGAAAAACTGATGGCGGTCAAAAACCATCATTACCCGGCTCACACCATACTACCACTTACCGACGAAGTCATGGACGACTTCTTCGATTTCGAAAAAGCCAGTAAGTCAACCATGATGATCTACAGTCGAAAAATAATAATTAGTGGGAACGGAACAGAACATGTGCTAAACGAGTATGCAAAGACACGGCAGAACGACAAAATCGTAGCGCCGTTCCTAGCGTACAACAGGGTAACATGACATACACTACATGGTAAAAAATTCTAACGACACTAACAGGAAGCGAACGTACTGAAAATCTGGCGTGCAAGTTTACCTGACGAACATGACGTGAGCCGGATGGCGTACAAAGACAGCGAGACTGGCGACGTCACTGAAGCTGTACTGACGATTCAAGGCTATGTACTCAAAAAAGACTTGCCGCCGATACTGACACCGCCCAGGTTCGTCACGAAATACTTTGCAGCAGCTGACCAGATCCTACCCACACACATAACAGAAAAGCGAACAGTGCCAAGTACCTGCGACAAGCCGTCACCTTAACTGGCTTAGGAACAAGTATTTTCGAAAACGCTATAGAAACAGTACAAGCCGCCCACACCCACCTCGCTCGCAACTATACTGCGGGCCGGGTAATCACGTGGAACCCAGAGAAGTTCAAAGGACAAGATGTCCTGGAGATCAGTAACCGATATCTGACGTCGAGACATCGTCAGAGTCCCTCCCCTGTCGTGGCGTTTCAGCGTGGCGTAGACCCGAAAAACATACTCGCCGGACTAGCCAGCGACCAGTACGACCACCTTGAAGAAAACCGAGTAAGTTACTACAAGTTGAACGACGACTGTACAAAGTAAGTTAGAAAAACGGTCAAGAGTGAAATCGCGCTGATAGTGAATCTCAACAGGTTTGAAGTCTACGATCCGTCCATCTTTAGGACAGGAGATTTTGTAGAAGTTAACTTCTCGGTGTTTGCTTTCCCCATCGATAGAGAAAGGTGTGCAATGCGTCTGGTGTTATGGACGCTGGCACTGCTCGATGGAGGTCATTCGACGGTACGTCTTCCACATCCACAATGATTGACACAAACAGATTCAATGTTGTCCAGCACGCCGAAATCCGACGAAAAGCAGCCACAAGTGTGGAGTCAAGTGGCGAATCCAGCAAACAGACGCTTATCATTCGCAAACGAACGTACTACGATGAAGACGAAACGGAAACCGTTAGCCGCAACTTGAAGAGGATGAGCACGACGTAAGGACGTGTCATACATGAGCCTCCGAAATAAAATGTACCATATCTGACGTGCAAGCACATTATCTCTGTTGACTGTTTAGCGTACATTGCACACAGAGTATCGACGACGATGGCGCGTTTGTCCCCTACATAAAGAAGGACTAGTAAAGGAACCCGTAACAGCAGAGCAACTTGTAAGATACTCGCACTTCAAGTCGACTCGGACACAGCAGCAATGGAAAGTGTTGTCGAGGCGCACTTGTGCTGGAGATTGTGCGAACGTTGGCTTGGCGCAGCCCTCAATCAATCACCAAGCCAACGGATGCAGCCATCCTGCGCTCCACAGCATCATACGAACACATTCTCTACTCGTTGCTCACTGTGTCGTCAAAAATATTGTCAATGGTGTGGAGATGGTCGCGCATGAGCTGCCGTTGCTAACAGTTGTGTTCACCCACGTGGCGATGGAAATTGGTCAGTGCCACGTCCTTCGTGTTGAACATATCACCGTACCTGTTGTACGTGGAGTGTACGCCAAAATTTTCAATGGCTGCAAGGAGTCAGTGTCGACAGCTCCGTTCTTCACCTTTGTATCAACTCGCCTTCTAAAGAAGGACTCGTAACACACGGACAGCTATAAGACACTGCTCACCGTTCAAAAACACACAGCCACCCCCTTGCAGATGTGTGACAACTGACACGACCAAAAGTGGAAATCTCCCAGGGCTCCGATCCAGGATTTCAGGCACGGTGAAAGTGGGGGATAAGAACTCGCCTTCTAAAGAAGGACTCGTAATGACAGTCGACGATCCTGCACTCCAGGAAGGGCTAAAGGCATATGCTATACGACAAGCAACACTCAAGGAGGATTTGGCGATGCAGTTCCAACGCATGTGGAATGACACACAGAGATATATTATGCTCGCGGATGGACACAGTGACGGCGTCGAGATGGATTCAGAGTTTGTACATTAGGTACAACCCAGTAGTAGCGAGCGATCAAGTGATCTCAGTTCGTCGTCTTAACACTAGCTTAAGAGGGCCAGCAAGTGGCAGTACGAGTCCTCAGTCATCCTCGACAATAGATTGCCAGTGAACTTCTTTTTCCATCACAATTATTGTAATCAAAATTTTTCTTTGTACATCCTTCCACTTTGACTAAATTGCCACCATTTTGTTGACCATCATGAAACCAAATTGATCCTTTGTTATCAAAATATCGCATGATGAAATGGCTGTCACCAAAGTAAACAATACCTTTGAGATGTAGAGAAGTATGTCTTGATGTACCCATAATTTTAAAAGATTCAGATAATTTGAACTGTGAAGGCATTGAAGAAATATCAATGCAAACCATATTAGGAATTTTTTGAAAATGAATTCTTTGGTCATAGTAACAATCACAAGAATGACAAAATGGTGGATTATCCATTGTAAAATGATCAGATATCCAATCAGAAACTGAATCTCCAGTTCCTGGAACAATGTCAAAGTGCAAAGGACTTGTCATTAAACAAGGATGCCTAGTTTTGCAAGATGGACACAAGACCCAACCAGGGTCAAATTCATCTGTAAGTAACAGGCGTGCCAATTCGTTGACACTAGCAAATTGATGGCCCATAGGAAACATATCAGAATTACTATCATGTATCATAGTTCGTAAATGACTTCTAATGTCACTAAACTCTTTCTTTTGGACTCTCATGTTTTGAAAACCTTTAACCAGTTCAATCATATATATACTTTGTCGTTTAAAATGTTTATTCCATTGGGCTGGATTGTCGATCCATATACCAAATAGTAACATAAATAAAGAATCATATGAACAGCTCCAATCAATTGAATCCCATTTCAAAATAACAGTTTCAAGTGATATTACTTTCAAAGGATTGTTTCTAATGTGTTTTGAGGCATCGACTGCTACACTTCCTTGAGCTACAACATGACTAGCAGTCAATACCTTCGAATCAGTTGAGCCTTTTGATCTATCAACCAATTTCCATTCAGTTGCAACATCTTCAGATATCAAAGGATCTGTTGAGGACCATACCAAGGAAGGATGCAATCCTTTAGGATGATATGAAATCCCTTTCCATTGACGAAAGTTTGAGATAAGAATATTTCTTCGATGCCCAACTATTTGAGGAGGTAATTTTTTTTCATATTGCATTAAAGTAATATTGTCAAGCAACTCAAGCTCTCTAAATTCATTACGTAACCAACCTGAACAACCTCCTGTTATTTTACTGGAATCAAATCCTTGAATAATAGCGGTACCATTTGATGATGTACCCCTCAAAAGCGCAGTATAGTAAGATTGGTGGGTTTGACAATGTTGTAAGTCTACAACATTGTATTGTCTTGTTTTACCTTGAGATGCATAATCAGTCATAGCAAAATTAGGTAAAACTTGTACTTGTTGCCGACGAATGCGTATAATTTGGTCACTGGGTAAAGTACACGATATATCTTTGACAGTGTTGGGAATAGGCACAACATTCTTTGGCAGTCCATCAATTTGAACATTCATAGGAGGATTTATTAATGCAACAAATAATGTGTCCAAGATAGTTTGGTTATGATTGCCTTGTAGTGATGTCCATCCCACAACAAAGGATTCTTGACCATTAGTAATACACAACTCAGTAGCATCGTTGTGCCGGATAATGACAGGCATACCCAAGCATAGTTTCAAACAACCTGCAAAATGTTCTGAAGTATGAGGAGACAAGCTCCAAATTACTTGCTGTTCCTCCAAACTTAATGCGATGGCATCTTTACGAACATACTTCTTTTTCTTTGATCTGTCTGCCAAATCTACTTCAAACAATCTCTGATCATCTGAATAGAATGATATCAATTCTTGCCCAGTATCTTTTGCAAAACGTATCATTCCAAGTGCATTTATGTGATCTTTTTGATTGTTCCATGCAGTTATGATTGAAACATTTCTGAATTCGACAGTGGATAGTAAATCCTGATTATTCATTGGGCCAATCACACGTGAATGTAAATAATCTAAATCAGACTTTGTGCAATTCTTGTACCGCATGTTATTTAAAGCAATACATAACCTATTGTCATCAATGGACTTAATAGTTTGACGCAAGTTGTCATGCAATATAACAACAGTTGTTATTTGATGCCATAAAGCCTTTCCGATGGCTGACTCCTGATCATAGTGTGTAAGGCTAGCATGGAATCTTGTACCAATTGTACCACTATATAGTGATCTTGATTCAGCACCAAGTACAGGAGGTAATTGAGCAAAATCTCCTGCAAAAATCATATGTGCCCCACCAAAAGGTGAATCAGAAATGTTAAATGCCTTTGCTAGCTGTGCAGATATTTTGTATAAGTCGTGGCAAGACAACATAGACACTTCGTCCAAAAAAATGTAACGTACTCCTATTAGTTTCTCTTTGATCATAGGTATAGAGGTATAGTTAGTATTACTTTTGTCATTGATACCCAACTTAGAATGATAGGTATGTCCACCAACATTAGCAGCTGCTGATCCAGTAGGTGCAAGTACCAAAAACTCAGATCCTCTATTTATCTTTACAAAGAGTTCTTTTAGAGCTTGGATTACCCGACTTTTACCAGAGCCAGCCTGTCCTCCTAGATACATTTTTAACTGTTCTTTTGAATCAGATAACACATGATCTGCAACAATGGAAAATGCTCTTTCTTGATCAGTATTCAACTTATAAAGTTTTATTAGCTTATTTTTCAGTTCTTTGGAAGTTTCTGACTTTTTACTATTGAATGTACTTGAAAGATAAGTCTGGTCAACAATTTTTACATTAGGTTTTAAAAAGTCAGCACCTGAGACATAATCAGCCTTTGAATTATCTGAATCCAAACTATCTTGTAAGTCGGAATATGATATGTGCTTATTCAGTAAGAGTAGTTCATTTTTTTTCTCGTTAACTTTAGCTTTCCAATGACTAGCATCAAGAGAAATCAAAGGATAAACACGTTCAGGTATAACTACTGGTAGAGAAGGATTAGAACAATCATTGAGCCAACCTGAATTGGACAAAATCTCTTCAATTACACTTTTATCGTATTCCCATTTAGTATGTTTCCTTCCAATAATATCAGTAATCAAAGGTTCAAGTACATCATCTACCTCAAAAGTATTGGATTCATCAACCTCATTGACAATATGCTCTGAAATACCAAGGTTAACAACTGAATTAAAGCCCACTGCCTTTGAGGCTTCACGACGTTGACGCGAAAAATCATCACGAGCATCCATACATTCATACTTAACTTTGAAATTTTGCATCACAGTAGTATGCTTTGCTTCAAAGTTCGCTGTATTGAATGCCTCATTCCATGTAGTTGTTTTGGACTTTAAGTCATAGTCAGAACGCCAATGTTTAAAGAACGTAAGCATTGTTGCACAATAAAACTCTCTGTCACCCTTGTCTGCACGTGGTAGTGAAGGACCTATAAAGTTGGGAACCCAAGTGAATCCTGAAGCTAATCGACATACACCATGAGTAATATACAAAGGATGTTCCTTCTCAAACATAAATACTGTTTTCACATTTGTTTCATGTAAAAGGTATTTGTGTTTCTGCTTTTTACCAGAAAGTATAACACGTTCATATGTTGAAATCCATTCATAAAGTGAAACAAATTCCAGTGCCTTAGGCCGATAAATATAATCAAAAACTTTGCTTACACCCAAGATTTTTCCTTTTGATCTTTTTAACACCAAAGATTCATCATGATCTACTATTGTTGCATCATCATCATGCCATACTCTACGGGCTTCATGTACAAATGATACCCAATAAAATGGTATGAACTTGTGGCTAGTATAGTGATCAGGTTGTTGTAAGAGATATAATGCAGCAAAAGGTGCACCTATTTCCAGTTTCGATGTCAAAGAATTTACTATTTGTGTCATGAGTTTTCTAGCCTTTTCCTGACGATCAGAGGCACCTTCTATATGATCAGCACTTTTTTGAAACACACCACATATTGTATCAAACACTGTATATGTCTTGAGAGGGGATTTACTAATGTAGTCAGAAATATAAGCAACAACTGCCTTAATAGAAGTACCAGACATCAAGCTAGTTACATCAGTGTTGCACCTGAACAAGTAAGATAACATGTAAGTGAATGTATTCATCATTGCTTCACCCTTTCTTAGAGTCAAATATCCAGTCAAAGGGTCAACCAATGTTTGTGGCAATACAGGCCGTGGAAACCGTGCTTTACAAACACCCAGTTTATTAGATTTACATCCAATAACAGGTATGGTTTTTGAAGCCGTTTGCTTCATATGAAGTGGAGAACCCGAACACATATGTAGATTAGATCGCAAAAGTACATCATCTGTGACACTTTCATATTGAGTAGTCCAGCTTTTATAAGATAAACAATCAGTGCAAGAGCAATCTTTTGATCTGCGCTCAACACAACGATAAGGTGGAGAGATTGGAAGAGTCTCAGTAGGTTTGCAATAATCATCATGTATTTCATACTCATTCAATTTGGTACGTACTTGATCAACACTGCCTGTAAGCAATTCACCATTGTGGCATCCTTCCAAGTACTTTACAAGTTTCTTCTGAAAGGGTGAATGTTTATCCATTATCATATTCCGTATTTCTTGTGGGGATACATTTCCCTTGATCCACACTAACATATGTAAATGCAGTGTTAATCTGCCTTGTTGTTCTACAGTCCCATAATAAGCATCAGTAGATCCATAAAAACCACGAGGATATTCACAATTGATACCACTATTGTTTGTTTTGCCATCATGTATGATATCAGACCCAAGGACATGTTTAATGAATGAAGTAATCATGAGATGAAAAAAACGAGCTGCCGCGACAGGATTACTAGAAACTAATTTCCGTCGTTCATTTTGAGACAATACACTAGGTACAAACTCTTCATTCGTGTCAGCATAGTAAATACAAATGGGATGTTTTTCATCTGAAGGCGAAAGTGTAATATACCATGAAGGGGCACCTTTCAAGGCAATCAGGGACCATATCTCATTACGCATATGTCGTTTTAATGTAAACGATCCCTTGACATCTTTTCCAATTAAGTCTAAATCACGAATCAATTGAAAGCAACATTTCTCATCGTCATTTTCAGGTATCACGTTTTCACCCTGCTTCATCCTATCAGCAAGTCTGTTCAACACTTGTGGGTTGATATCAAACAGACGATCAACAACAGGCTTGAATGAAGTACGATTTGTTAAAAGAAACCCACTTGTGGTTGCATCCTTTATCTGTTCATGATTAAATGCAATCAGTGTAAACATCTCATCCAATTGAAACCGCTTGTCATAATACAAAAGCATATGCCGTTTCCGTGCTACATCCGAAATATTACCTTTATGAACTTGCTGCCCTATTCCTCCTAGTCCATATGGAAATAACCATGGAAAAATCATAGGATAGAGTTGTTCATTCTTCCACAATGTCTCAGGCAATGTTTCTCTTCCAATAGCCATTAACTTACCACCCTGTCTTAAATGCTGCAAAGCAATCACTTTAAGAGTTTGCATCGGAAGTTCAGTATAATCATTTCCGGTAATTCCATGAATACTTAGAGGACAAATACCTGTATTAGTCCCATCATCTACACCTAAATCGTTGATTGCACGTGATTCTATTGGACGCTCACCTGTAGACTTGTGGTAGTCAATGGTTACGGGTGGTAGAGTTTCAGGATATGCAAGAAGATTTTCTATTGATATATTCAAATCTTTATAATCTTTATGATTCAATTTAAGCCATGTCAATGCATCATATATCTTTTTTCGACGAACCAACAGTGGAGTTCTGCCGAAGTCTTCCTCAGTAGGTGGTGCAGGTCCTGAAAAGACAATGGCAATCACATCATCCAGATCAGCAGGAGGAGGAGGTAAAGTCGCATAAATCTTTTGAGAAGGATGACGGAAACATATAGCATTGGCTATAAGCTTACGAGAACCTGAACTTAAAACCTTTACTATGCATCGGTTGTGACGAACCCTAGATAGTAACAATTTTTCAATATATGACAAATTTTTTAATTGTACAGGTACTTCTCCATACCACATATTGTTCGCTAATGACATTTTTGGACGAACTCCTATACGTAAACTTGACCAACAAGAATTACACACATTATTACATCCTGGAGCAAGGATAGGGCCCTTGAGAACTTCAATTGAGTCTAGATTCCTTGTTCTCTCTTTTCTGGTCACACAATCACCATCACGAACCAAACATGCAAGATGATATTGTGTAAGAGACTGTAATGTAACTGCAAACTGACACACGGGTTGGAGTACAGCACAAACGGCACA
The DNA here is from genome assembly GCA_038093335.1 of Boletus chippewaensis. Taxonomy (NCBI): domain Eukaryota; kingdom Fungi; phylum Basidiomycota; class Agaricomycetes; order Boletales; family Boletaceae; genus Boletus; species Boletus chippewaensis. The sequence continues at coordinate 1,936 of JBBPRZ010000061.1, read as the reverse complement.
TCCTTTTTCTTCAATCAATGCTGGTGATGTTTCTTTACAAAAGCATCGGATTATCTTGTCACGTAAATTGCGTGAAGGAGGAGAAGGAGGGAAATCAGGTCTGACAATTGTTTCAATATTACCAACTAAAGGTGAGGAATCTTCTGTTTTATGTTTCTTACTGACATTATCAGCCAACTTGAACATGGTGACAGGCAAATCATGAACACTCCACATGTCATCGATCTTTTGAGCCTCTGCAATTAGCTGCTTTGAGTTTGATCTCTGAGACAAAAAAATACCATACCCTCTTATTAACTCACGAGCAAGATCATTCGGCAAACGTGCCACAAGTAATGCAAGAGGAATTCTCGTTAAAACTATATTATCTTCATCAGTAGCACATGCTATGTTTAAAGGGAGATGAGCAAAATACTGATACATGCCAATGCCTATTGATTGATCCCTACAGTCAGCTGTATCAACTAAATATGGTTGTAACTCCAAATTGCTAAAAATAGCTTCACTTTTTCTGCCACGACCTCCTGCTGTAATGGCTGGTCTTGTACTATGGTTCAAGTGGGAATGGCATGAACATAACACATAATCTAATGCAGGCCTATCGACACATACACCCACACAATTACCATACTTACTTACATTCTGTTTGATATTCATCATTGCTAGACGAAGACTTGGTTGGATATATTGTAACTTGAGACGGGAGACCATTACTCGAAAGTCATGTCTCCTCACTAATGGTCGTATACAATTTAATTTCAATCTACAGATGAATAGACTTAGTTGTACTGAAACAGGAATATATGCCAGATAGTATGGCAAGTAGCAGAAGTATACAAAGTTATGCACGTAATGCGATGTCCCATCAACGAGACAACTAGAGTGATTCCATTCTCCACAAGGAGCAAATATTAATATATATATTGCATCAAAGGATGATGAACAATAACCATCAGAATGGGACATATTGTCCCTGCTTAAATGACGTTGAACAGCACACGTCCACTGACAATCGACACAGCTATAACTTGTTGTAGTTTTCCCTAGTAGTACCCGATTTGACGATTTCGTGGCGGCACCAAGGTCAAATATGGCTGTCTGATGGTTTCTATGTTGGCCGGTAGTTGTAATACACAAAACGGAAGACGACGGAGGCACGATACAGACGGCACGCGGCACCATCAACGACTTGAAGGTCGAGGCACTGGAAGTAAAGGTCGAATTGATATATCCATCATGGTACTTAGGACAGCCACTGTACTGATCGAAGACAGATGCCTGAGGAGACAGAACTGCGGTAGGAACAACGTAGACGCAGGCGAGACGCGACGCATCACAAGTCGTGTAAGTTGGACAGAAAAGCGACTGTAGCAAGAGAATAAGCGAGAAAAGACAACACGAATGACTCACTAACGACCACGCTGATGACAACACACGAATCGACCGTTGACGCAACACTGAAAAGTGGATGGGACGGTACATCTTCGTTCGTACGTTGCACTGTTGGACGAGGAGAAGATCAGAAGGAACGAACGTCAAGGAGGACGCTCCGAAATGGACGCAAACAACAGTACCCCTTGATACGTCAACGATTTGATTAACGTTCGGATCGTTACACATTTGCTGACATGCTGCGGCACTGCCAGTGTCGCGACGGATAGAATTTCAAAGCTACAATGACCTGGACGACATGCGGACGAACCGGAAACAGTGTCTGTCTAATCGAAACGTCTATAAACACGCCATGGGACACTATTTTACCGTACGACAATGTCGATCCCGCACGAAGACGGTCCGCTCGATACTCTGGCATCACCCTGTGAGGATCACACGGAACGTGTTCCGGTCGAGTCAGAAGCGGTCGTGTTAGAAGCGATGCCGCGACCGCCATCGATCAAGACATTTCTTAAGGCGCCTCGACTCAAGTACGCCACAT
>JBBPRZ010000060.1:0-14368 GCA_038093335.1 Boletus chippewaensis | reverse complement strand
TACCACCACCACACCACTAATGCCGTGATTGCGAAGGGGAACAAAAATACCATAGTCCAGAAGAGAGCACCGTGACCCCTAATTCCGGGACAGAGGTGCCGTGTTCCACGGTCAATTCGGTTCCCTCCTTCGCAGCTCGAGTGGCCGACTTTGCGATACGCAGTTCGTTCATACCAGTACTCCTCATTATTGCGGCAAGAATCGTCATCAGCGAGCGGCAAAGTCGCTGGTACTGGCATGCATCTCCCTTCGTCGTTCTTCACATAGTTAAATTCACTGTAAATAGGCGTCGCGTAATGGTATCAGGAGGGTTGAATCGCAGGTGATCCAACTTACCACTCGAAGTCATCTGGTCCACAGGCACAGTTGTGGACGAATTCGTGCTCTGCTTTTACCTCCTTGCCAACAATACAACTGGCATCGCGCTTACGGCGCTGGTAAAGTGTCTGCAGGAGACGTTTATGAATGTACTGAACAAAAGAGAGGGACGTACCTGACGACCAAAAAGACACGCTTCTGTTCTTCCCTCACTGGGACTCCATAACTCGTAATCGTCACGAGTTGGATCATCTAGGTTCAATACACCTAAGCGAAAAGCATTTTAGTCCACTCTAAAGGTAGTCCATGTGCGAACCTACATTGTCGGTGAGTCAATGATGTGAAGTCAATATGGACAATCGTTGACGACGAAGAGCCGGGAGAATGTCCAAGGAGCATGAACTTCCTGCTCGTATCTTCGGGAACAGTGACAATTGTGCTGATCCTCAACTTCTCATTACTAAACTTGTACTCTCGCCATGAAAGACCCTCGTCCGTAGTGAACAAGACGTGGTCCGTTGCATCTTCGTCGTTAACGATCAAAATGATTGACCCGGAGTCGCCGAATTCCCAGAGATAGGCATCCTTGTGAACTTCTTCCCATGTGAAACCACCATCTCGGGAAAGGAATGTGTCGCTCTCGGTGTAAGGAGCAAGTACTTCGCCAACGTTGCCGACCGCCATGACAACGCCTACAACGCTTGGGCTACTGTATGTTGCCCGCGCGTCCCTGCGCTCTGTGAACCCATGTACATGTAAGGCACAGCTCTGCAGAATAAATACCACCATCAATAAAGGAAAATTAACGCAACATACAGTCGTTGAACAGGCATACGCTCTCCCATGTGAATCAGCCTTTGGAGGTGCAAGGGGTTTCCAACTTCCGCCTATAAATCCAGCCATTCAGACACCCAATATGGCGGTTGACGCCCCAAACACTCACCGTCATTATGAGTAATCCTCGTCTGGAGCAGCTTTTTCCCAGTAAGCGTCGCCTCTGCAGGGTTCGCCACAATGTTGACCATCGCGATGCCATCCAACCCGGTGAACTTTTCGAAATCAACATATCCGAACTCGTTCCTGTTCGCGTTCTCTACTGACAAACCAAAATAGGTTCCATTGGAGTTGGACTTTAAAATGTTGCCCCAGTAAGGGTGCGGCCACTCGGACATAGTCATATGCAAGAAGATGGAATCAGTACTCGATTCTAGCACAGTATATGCCTGTGTATCATCGTTGATAAATGAGTAAAGGGTGGCGAATACGTCTGCACGTACATGTGTCTCGGGATGCATGCCAGGTGGGAACTTTCCGGTCGCAAATGTCACTCCATCGAGCGAAACTTGAAGTTCTAGGGAATTCCTCGCAGGGAGATACTTTTCGAATGTAGGTCAGGAATGTCTAGAGGATCGTTATGCCACAACTTACCTCGGCCACAATGAGGTATTCCGAAAACTTCGTAAAACCGACGATATGTTCAAAGAGCTTTGTCTTTTTGCCATAGTAATCTCTGCCTGAGATGAGTTGCAATGCGTTGTCGTTGCCAAAGAGGCGCTGAGAACCCTGCTTGGTTTGATAGGACTCGCATAGAATCTGGTTTCGGTCGACAAGGAGTTCTTCGTCGCGGGCCCAGTCGCAATTATGAACATAGCCTTCGATGAATTGCCAGGCCCGTCCGTTATCACTCGAATATTGGGCTTCTGCCCGGCAATCCTGTGCATTACCATCACATCCGACGTCACCGATCCAGATAATCGAATCGGTGCGCGGTTGGAACCGAAGCGTTGATACGCCGAACGTGTTCGGACGCGATGGTGCATTTTGCTCATGCCAGAACTTACCACCATCCGTTGTATAGAAGTATTTGGGAGATTCGGTGATGAGATAGGCTCGTTCGTTAGTATGAGAGTGCATGTAGAACCCCAGTAAGCGTTCCCCAGGGAATTTCTGTTCCCAAGTGAGCCCCTCGTTGCTAGACTGCCAGATTGTGTTATCGTCCAGTAAGATAAGAATGGTCTTTTGTAGTCCACCTCAGTCTTTAGCGTGGTAAACAGTTTGTCGTCCACTCACGCTCGATTCCTTGAAGAACTGGTACTGGGCAACCTTGGCATTGAACTGGTGCTAGATTCGGACTCAGCAAGGAACCAACAGGATACAGGCCAAACAACCTACAATCTGGTCGGTGATTTCACCCTCTACAGGTGCAGCTACATTCACACGGTATATCAGCACCGCTGGCTCAAGTCATAAACCAAAAGCGCTTACCTTGCGAACATGGTTTTTGTAGAGGGTCATCCTTCTTTTGACCCCGGCCCGCATCACACTGATTACCTGCTATCAGTCTATACCCCGATGAACCCATGTATGTTTCATCTGCTCTGCCCGAGGTACACATAGTGCTCGGAATACGCTCAAGTCCTGCCGGAACACATTTGTCGCCGCTCCGAACGTAGTTGTAGTCACTAGGGTAGTCAGGCATGCTTGAGACGAACACACATATCAAATATGGATGCCACCCACCACTCGTAGTCATGGTCTTGGCAAGGGCACCCATCTCCGTGAACAATAGGGTCAACGAACTTATCACCCACGTAGCAGTCTGCGTCAGCCTTGCGACGGTTATACCATTGCTGACGTTCTGTTTGTAAGTATTCACCGTTGAGTGTGCTTGCAGGACTTACTTTGGTACCCATCAAACATTCCATATCTGGCTTTGCACGCGCATACCATTTCTCAAAATCTTTCTCCTCGCACTTGCGGGATCGTGTGCTTGCGAAATCCAAATATATCACAGCATAGCGACCATCGTGTTCCCTTTGATGCTTTCGCGAGAGCTGGGCAAGGAGAATGAACTTTTGGGACGTGGCATCACTGACAGTGGTGAGCGCTTTGGCGCGTACGTCGACACCAAGGCCAAACGATTTCCTGGCACACGCCAACATTGTGAGTTGAATATATGGAGGTCATAACGTCAACGTACCAAGTACTTCCGAAATCGGTAGAATAGGTCACAGAATCGGTCATCCCTTCGTCGTTCACGGCCAAGATGATGCTGCCCGAGTCCCCAAACTCGTATATATGGGCCTCTCTCCGAACCATACGCCACGTCAGCCCAGCGTCTGTGCTTAGGAAGGTATCACACTCTTCGTAAGGGGAAAGCTGCTTCCCAATAGAGCCAACACCCATCACGAGGCCCGGAGCAGTGGAAGAAAAGATTGGTCCAAAGTTGTGGGGGTCAGTGATGGAGTGCAAGTGCAATGAGCATTCTTCGAGGTTGGAAGAGTCGCATTTTATCTTTTTGCCATCGCTGTCTACCGATGGTGCGCGAATGGGGGACCAATTGCTACCTTCCGAAGTGTCAAGGCGAAGATACCACGGCAAGGGTTACCATGCAACCTACCGTCATCGAACGTGATCATTGATCTCAGCTTCTTCGGAGCGTTCTTCCTCTCCACTTCCTGAGCATTCAAAACCACGTTCGCGATGCCAATTCCGGCGACCCCATGTACATTCTCATAGTCCACGTATCCGGCCACGTTACGATTCGTTTCTTTGAGACTCTCCACAAAGTAGGTCCCGTTCGAGTTGCTAACGAACAGCGTCCCGATCGTGCTTTGGTCTTGTAGTAGTACATCCACAGCTAATGAGTGGATAGTCGACTCGACGATGGTATACGCATTCTGTCGTAGACGTGCTTGGGATGCATGTGGAAACTGCCCCTTGGCCCACTCTTTCGTATCCACTGTTACATATAGTTGCATGTCACCATCGCTCCCAGACGTCAAGTCCTTTAACGCAACAACCGCGAACTTGGATACGATCGCAAACGCTGCGACACCTTTGGCATTCTTTCCGATTCCAAGGTCCTCGACATTGATTGTTTGAAAAAAGTCGGGAGAGGAGTAGAGTCGAGAAGATGCAAGCGAGTGTGAGGTTCCGATGCTAGACGAATCGTATGCGATGCAGTATATTAAGTTCTCGTGAGCACTGTGCTTGAAGTCCTTGGAGCTGTGTGCGAACTGACAGGTTGACGTGTCCTTGAGAAGTTCTTTAGGTGTCGAAGAAAATCCGTCTGTGGTGTAATATGTCTAAGAAAAGAGTTGAGCACGATAGAAGGATAGGCACGTCTTGATACTCACCACGTCAGTGCAGACATTACTCCAGCCAACTCGTTCACATACGGTTCCCTGGTACAGTATGCGCTCCCATTTGTCAGAGTGGAAAGAAAGTGGTTTGGGGGTGTAGCTGAGTGGGGCAGGGACTTCGAATGGGCGCCAAGTCTTGCCACGATCCTCCGTGCGGTAATGAGTCGTTCCGTCCGTCAACGCGAATGCCTGGGTTGAGTGGTGTAAGGATAGGCTTCATGCAAGCTATCAAGGGATATTACTTACATATCTGTTGTCAAAAGGATGTGGTATGACCATAGATACTCTGCTGCTCTGAATATCTTCTGCACCATTCCAGGACTTGCCTTCGTCCTGAGAGACATAGATATCTCCAGCAAGTATGTCGTGGTAGACGACACTCTGCAGTGGAAATGAATGTCATCTGCCAGATATGGGCGAACAGAAACGCACTGAGGTATCTTCAAAGAAGAACAAGCTGCCTGGTAAGTTGTCGAAGTAGGTTGTAGAGACTTCTGGCTCTTGCGCCGTAGCAAATCCGATGTAGCCCAGAAACGCGAATGTTGCTGACAGCAAGACAGTAGTCCTACGGCAGAACGCCATAATGGACGAGTGGTGTGACGACTACGTGGAAGAGATGATGGTACACGGTATGAGTATGAGCTGACTCAGGTAAAGGAGCTGCTGCGCTCGAGTCTACTTTTGCCACGACACTGCACTGCCATTTGCCACATGTGCCTTTATTTGTTGCGACCCGGGCTGATAATCAGATGACTGACCGCACTGGTTCTGCTTTGTAACTCATCACCCATCTAACCTTCAACCCGAGTTAATGCCTGTATGCCATCATATGGTGAAGATCACTTCCTGCCGTCGTGGCTCTACTAGTTGGGGAGTCTTTGAGAGTCGTTCAAATCGCCCAGTTATACACTGACTCAGTTTCGATATGTCTAGTCAGAAGCTGGTGAACGCAGCTGTGTCTTTTAGTCCACCACGCCCGGGTAACTTGAATCATACCTGGCGCGACTCGGATGACCTGATCCGCCCTCGCCTGCACATTACTCGGCACCCCGTATCCGTGGTGGGTTCTACTTCTCTCTCAGAGTAAATGTCCTATCGCACCACAAACGCGAAAACAAACAGCGCGGAGCCTCTTCATTGCACTCTCACTTGTCCCTCTCTTGAGTCTGCCTTGGCAGCCTTCACCGTTCCACTGACAAAACTTCAGCAAACTGGAATGTATCTCAAGGGATCTCCCGACGCAGATGGTGCTCGTGCCGCGTTCCTAAAGCGCCGCATAGCCAGTGGACCGGTTACTGTTCCCGCGACAAACCTATGCCCAATACATAACAAGGGTTTGCATCGCCAACTTGAACCCTATAACCTCGTCATTGACACCGGTTCCTCCAACACTTTCTGTGTAGCCTAATGGATGATTGATCGAGGTCAAACAAAATACGGATATTGTCGCAGTACTAGCACCAGCATCCTCACAGGCGAAGATGTGAATGTCACTTACGGGACGGGTTACTTCTCGGGAAAGAAGTGTAAGGATCTTGTAGCTTTTGTACCTGGCCATTAATAGTATACAGATCTCGACCAGGTGACCCCCGCACCGAATCTTGTTATCACCAACCAGTCCATCGGCGATGCACTCTCTTATCACGATGTTGGCGGTGTTGATGGTATCCTTGGTGTTGAACCGCTTGATCTCACTCAGAGAACGCTCTTTCCTGATATAAATGCAATAATTCCAATGGTGTTGAACAACCTCGTGTCGCAGGCACTTATCGAGAGCCAAGTACTCGGTGTTTACTTTGCCCCTGCAACAAGTTAAAGTAACAAAAGTGAGTGTTCGGTGTCTGATCCTTGTTAATCGTAAAACCTGAGTTGCACATATGGTCCATTGACCTGCGGAGGCACTGATCCGAGCTTGGCATGAATATGTGCATTGTCAACCCGTCTTTAAATGACACGAGGGTGAACTCACATGATGATACATCCAGTCTCCATGTCCTGAGCATTAACATCACTTCGTAAACACACCATCACCCCCACTTCCATTGCTGGGATTGTGGAGGAACCACGCGTACGTTTCCATCCATACTCTTACACTACTAAATCTGACTCGCAATGCTACTCTGTTCAATGGTAGTCATGCTCACAAACGACTTCTTTCAGAGTATCTGCATGTAATTCCGGGAGAAAAGTTGGAAGTGGACACGGGTCTCGTCGAGATTCCCCGTGACTGCATCCCGTCCATGCGGCCATCGCTGACAGGGTATTCACCATGGACGTCATTGCTCAGCAAATTCCAACAGACCAGAACAATGCGTGGGATGGAGTTGCAGGGAAATATTAACATAGGACGTTAGGACGTGCCAGTGCTGAGGGTTGGACTTCATTATTGGTCGGAAGTTCATGGAAAGGCAGTCAGTAGTTGGTCGTCTTTTATGAAGAGCACGGACTGATTGTTCGATTTTGGCAGGTGTTCGATGCGGACGTTAAGCGCATTGGGTTTGCTCGGACGTATGTACTTGAATCTCGGTCTATGATTAATGTAAGTTTGCCCACCCACAGGAAGAACAGTATTGTATCAAATGTCCCCATCCCACTCATGATATCTTGTATCATGAATTTAATACTCTCGAGTTTGGCGAAGATATGTATCAGCTTATGCTGCGCCCTAGCTGTAATGTTTAGGGAGATACCGCGACAATTTCTTTGATGGGGTCCTTTTTGTCGAGTATCTAGTCCCGATTTCTCATATCCGAGTCACGTTTGGTTTCATATTGGTTGTCTAGCGGTCTTCCAAGTCCATAATGTATCATTATCATCATCATATCACGGCGGTGCAGGCAACCGTAGCCAAGGCTTGTGGGTTCAATATCGAGCAAGCTCCCACAGATCTCGTCCGAAGTCCGTTGGCATTTCTGTGTGCAACCTGATTAATTAATCACAGTCGACTCCCTCATAACCGATGGCCCTCGGTTTGACCTGTGGGCTATCGGTCACCAGGGAATATCGGGTCTGCGAGAGACCGGGTATACGGGGGGAAAATATCAGGGTTTCATTGTTTCTGTCGACAAAGGTACTACAAAAATTAAGCCTGTTTAGGAGAAAAATATGAGGTCAATGTCGTGTCTTTCATACTGCCTCAAATTGACGAGCCAACGAATTGTTGAGATTTTTTGCGTATTTTTGCGTATTTCCGGAGTGATATTGCCGCCGCGAGAGTTTCTTTGCGTGTAACCTCGGGCTCGACGGGTTCCGGGTCGTCGTCATCATTACCCGAAAGCATTGACTGCTCCCGGGCCCTTCTTGCCTCCATGACTGCATCGTGGATATCCTTGTCCGACGCACTGAAGATGTCGTGGGATTCGGCTGCGGGATTGAGGAGTTCTGAGATGTCCATTCGATTTGAATGTTGGAGAACGCCGCGTGACTCCAAGTCATGCACTGTGCAGCCTGAAGGAGGGTTCTCGGCTTGTACGATGAAATCAGGTGCAGCGGAGTTGGACTGGGACATGGGATGAACGAGAGATGAAATGAAATGGGGATAGCAGGTTGCGCGGGAGGTTCTTTATCGAAGTCTGGTAAGTGTCGAGATCATATCGGTGCAAGACGGTCAAACTGATGGTAGTTGCGGTCGGTAACCATGATTAAAAATACCTAATTTGGAGATATAGTCACATGATTTTATCGGCCTGTATAATATGGGTCAGTTATAGTCAGTACTCACCGCAAACCGACTTGGGAAATTTGGTATGGGTCAAGGTACTCGTAGGGAGGACTTATAGAACGTAATAAGTGAGATGCGCCGCTACTTTAGCTTCCGCCGTTCAACGTTCGAACGTTCAACACTCAGTGCCCAGCAGTTGGCATGCCAAGGCATGTCCTCCGAGGCCATAATATCGGACCCCGATCTTCAAGTCGAAACACATAAATTTGACCGCGGACTCAGGCATTCAGACTCTCAGATCTGGGCCTTTTCAGACTTGTTTGGGTAGTTGGGTATGATAATGTACTAATACAGGCTGACCAATCCCAATCTTGACGGTGTTTTTTCTCTTCAAGTTCTTCAAGCACTACAATGTCAACATACCCAAGACGGCCGCTGAGCCTAGCAGTATTACTATGCGCACGCGGAGCATTATTTGCCAGCACAGCCCCGTCGATAGGCGCCGCACTGATAGGCGTCTTGGCAGAAACGCCAGCAGAGCGATCACGCCAGCGCGTCTTTCAGGGTGTTTAAAACTTCACAGAGGTCTGGGTGTTGACGTTAAGCCGCATCTCGTTCCATCCTTCGTGCCAAGCCAGCAACCTGAGCGGTCTTGAGACTCCGATTCATTCAAGATCTCAGATCTTTAATAGCTTCAAGGTGTACTACTGCCACTGACTCAGTCTTCAAAGCCTGGAAGAATTGCCGCTTGTCTTGGACACAGCTTGGGAGTGATCTTCAGTGACGCGTTGTATACAATGGTCAATTGTCGAGTACGAAAAATGGTACGGCCAAGCACCCCCATGTCTCATCGCGACCAGACCCACCTTACCCGCAGGTTGACCAAACCAAAAGGTTACTCGGCACCTCATAGCCGTGGTCCTGCTTCTCTCTCACAGTAAGTGCCCTATTGCACTATAAAGTGGAGCACAAACAGTGTGCCTTTCATCCGCTTTCCTCAACATGAGGTCGTTTATTGCACTCTTACTTATCCCTCTCTTGACATCCGCCTCTGCCTTGGCACTCTTCACCGTTCCACTGACAAAACTTCAACGAACTGGAACGTATCTCAAGGGATCTCCCGACGCAGATCGTGCTCGTGCCGCGTTCCTAAAGCGCCGTACATCCAGTGGACCGGTTGCTGTTCCCGCGACAAACCTAGCATATGTCCAATACACAACAAGGGTTGGCATCGGCAACCCTCCGACATACTATAACCTCGTTATTGACACCGGGTCTTCCAACACTTTCTGTGGGTGAGTATGGATAATCGATTGAGGTCATACGACATACACAGATCTTGTTGCAGTACTGGTGTTCCATATGTCCGGACATCCACCAGTATCCCCACAGGGGAAGATGTAGAAGTCTATTATGGGTCGGGTTTCTTCTCAGGGAAGGAGTGTAAGAATCGTGCAACCATTTCCGTGCGATATCATTAACAATAAGCAGATCTTGACCAGGTGACCCTCGCACCAAATCTCGTCATCACCAATCAATCCATTGGCGACGCAATTTCTAATGCCGGTTTTCCAGGTGTCGATGGCATCGTCGGTGTGGGACCCGTTGATCTCACGCTGGGAACGTTTTCCCCCGATAAGAATGCAACGGCACCGACGGTGATGAACAATCTTATGTCGCAGGGACTTATCGAGAACAAAATACTCGGTGTTTACTTTGGCCCTGCAACAAACTACAGTGACAAAAGTGAGTATTCGGTGTCTGATCCCTGTGAATCGTGAAACCTGAGTTGCGTAGATGGCGCGTTGACTTACGGAGGCACTGATTTGAGCTTGGTATGAATTGTGCATTGTCAACTCGTCTTTAAATGGCTTATGTACGACGTGTACAGTGCGAGAGTGAGTTAACGTATGTTCCTGTGACGGATACATATCCGGCCGCCGGATACTGGGGTATCAACGTCACTTCGTGTACATATGGTAAACACACCGTCATTCACTCTTCCACTGCTGGGATCGTCGATACCGGCACTACACGTATGTTTCCTCAATTTTGCATGGCACTCGCTTGATCTAACTCAAATATCATGCTCGATAGTGGTCCTGATTGCAGACGACTTCTTTGCACGGTATATGCATGCAATTCCAGGAGCGAAGGTGGATTCGAACACGGGTCTCATTGAAATTCCTCGACGCTCCATCTCGTCCATGCACCCCCTCAACTTCACAATCGCTGGCCAGGTGTTCAGCTTGGATGTCGCTGCACAGCTGATTCCAAAAGACCAGAACACAGCATGGGGTGGAGATGCAAAGAAACGTTATGGCGTGGTTAATTTCATGGGAAGTCGCAGTGGGCAGGGGATGGATTTCATCATCGGACAGAAATTCTTGGAGAGGTACTATTCAGTGAGTAGTGACTGGTGTTTAGAAGCGCAGACTAACGGATAACTTTTAAAAGGTATTCGACACGGATTCCAAACGTGTTGGGTTTGCTCGGACGTAAGTCTTGATCCATGAACCGAAATCTGTTCACTCTCAGAGAGCGTAACCATTCACAGGAATTACACTTATAGTACCTACCAGTTATGAATTTTCTCCAGCCACCCCTGGAGTCCATACATGCACACCATGGTTCTCACATACTAATACCTGTGTTTTCGGTTGTCTAGATAATGATATTTTTGCTGATTTTGAACGCGTACTAGTTGTGCAACATCGAGAGGGTCCCTGCCTGAGCTTCTACGGATGACTGAGTGGTGCATTATTAAAACTTGAACCGTGACAAACATGAGCTCAAACTGGTGCTGGAGAGTTTATACCAGGAAATTCTTGTATTGCATTGTGAAGTTGTCTCTATCCCTGTCTGGTATACTCTATATGTAACAATTCTAGTTCTCGTACCAGTTCTTGACCGTTGGTGAGGAAGACAACTTTCTCAGTAAAAATCCTCTGCCATACTTTGTTTTGGGAGCTTTTGTACAGCAGAAAGCAAAAGTATCGATGACCCTTGTAGAGTATACCTTTATCTGGGCTCCCAGTCCAATCGTAGTCAATAACACCGAGCGCCATCTGAGTGTGCGCTGCAGCGTGTGTAGCTGCCCAACCTTGGGGGTGAAGTAGGGTGACCTCACCAACGGAAGTCGGGTGTCCAAGCGGGACAGGTTTATAGCTCACGAACCCCTCCGGGGGAAGGCCAATCTCGAGGATGATGACTTTCATGCGGAGGTGATGGAGATCAATCGACAAGGAACGATCCCCACAAAGACGATAACGATGTGGAGTCGAATCAAGTGGTCCGTCGCGGTGTTTATTCCCAAAGCCCGCTGGAGAGGGTGGTAAGCCAAGATGGTCATGTGAGCATGGTCCTGCCCAGGCGAAGACATCGCACTCTCCAGACCTGGGGATAACATCGACCATTAACCTGATGAACGCCTTCTCGCCCTCCCCGTAGTGAACAGGGATACGGGAGTCGAAGATCGCCATGAGGGAGTATGCCTTGTCTTCAACCGTGGTTGTATCTCGCCTTGACGCCCAAGACAGCTTGAGTCTGATCCTGTCCGGGCCTGGCCAGAAGGTGCGCAGATCATCGGCAGGGATCCCGGATGCCTTTGCTAGCAACTCAAGAAAACTTTTGTCTGCCTTATCATTTTCAATGTAATCGTTGTTGAGTGCCTTCCATCCTGCTCCGTAAAACTTCATCCTCATCGGAGCGAGTAGTTCTGGCAACGTAAAGCCTCTATAGAACCATGCGTCGTGACCCATGTCCGACGGGTCAGACGCCGTTGCAAGGTGTACGATGCATACGTAGGCATTGCGGTACCAGTCGAATAAGGATTGAGTTGCCATCTCCCGATCCAATGGGTTCCCGTAGTCTATGCAGATTATGTCGGTCCAAGCGAACCGACACCGAAACGAAGTTTTTGCGATATCACAGAATCGCTCCAGTTTGTCCCAGCCAGGTCCTTTCCATGGCGCGTTTGACATCATGTCACGATATCGGAACCAATCCAAGCCCTCTCGCCATATATGTGACAGGATGGCATACTTCACGACGCCCTTCACGATTGTCCTGATGACATCCTCTCTGCGCTGATTTGCATACGATGTATGTCGTTCGATGTCCGCTTCTTCAATCGACTCGATGATGGCTCGATGTGCATTTCTGACTGTGTCGATGTCGACGAGACACAGACTCTCGAGATCGATGAATCGAAGGGGGATTTCTTTACTGGTATATTCCTCGAATATGCCAAGAACTTCGGGAATGGTCATTGATCTATAAGGCCAATGATTGTTAAACAGATGCACAACGATGTGTAGAACTCATACTTGCCTGAAAGATGAAGTGGATCTGTCGCGGAGGGAGAAAATACATCCGTCGTCGTCGTAATATGGCAATCCCAACCGTCCGTATTTGGGGTGCTGAGAAGTTGTAGCCTACCCTCAGCACCGTCCGTTTGCCAGTTCATTGAACACCGGCATGGTATGTCTAAATTTCCGCAAAGCAAGAAAGAGACAAAGGCTCACTCACCTTTATCTTGTCTGCTAAAGACGTCCCAGCCAACAAACTCGGATGCTGCTGGTGTCTTCTACGATCACGTCTTTAACTATATGCCTGCCCACCTCCTGCATATCGACAACTCGGGCATACGTTTGATCCATCGTGAAGACTTGCATCAGATATTCCGGCCGGACCATCACTGAAACTTAATTTTGTTGGGAACGAAATGGATCTGAGTTATCATTCGAGGAATGGACAAAATGTGATGAAATCTGCCATCATGCCTGATAACAAAAATTTAACTCGTTATAAAGGTCTTCGGGTGTGCGAATCCCAAAATTATGCCAGCCATCGTGAATATTGTACGTTTATCACAGTGGGGGCCAATAATATACTTATTGTGAAACTGCATCCCAGAATCTGTTGTATTCAGCAGTACATGGCTTATTTCTCGGTATGCGGCAGGTTCATCACAATGATGCCAATGGCTAGCTAGCGTACAAAATGTGGCATGCAAACTGGAGTCTTGGACGGATGCTTTGAAACGAGCTCAGACTGGTCATGTATTATGAACTAAGATTCTAATACTACATGATGTATAATATGACAGTAACGACTCGGACACTGGGGAACTTGAAGGAGGCCAAGAGTCATGGTGGTGGCAATGGCACATCGTGCCATGTCGAGGGGGAAAGAGGGAGGGTGTGTCATTATCATCGTTGCAGCGGAAGAGGATGATGTCTGAGTCGGTGTGCTCCCGGACGTGCCCGAGGTGCTGCCTGGCTGGGTTTGAGTCGTAGCGGTGTACGGCATGACCGCGGTGGACTTTGAAGAGATAAGAGAGGAGAGGGCGGAGAGGACCGACAGGGCTGCTGCGATCGCGTCGAATGAGAAGGTAAATGGAGGACCGCTCGTGCCGTGGGCAGGCGAGAGAACTCAACAAGACGGGGATGCACTGCCGTGGGACGGGTACTTATACGGGAACACCGGTCGGGGTGAGGACATCGTCTGCGAGCGAGGCGGTGGTATTGTCATTGTCGCAGGGAAAATATGGAGGAGCCCAAGGGGGGGCACATCAAGGGAGAAAGCGGGAATGGCAGCAAGTCGTGTTGTGTCATCGTCGTCGTCATCACAGTGTCGTGGCAGTGGCGTTGTCATTGTCATTGTTATTGTCGTCACAGGGAGGGAGGGGGGCACATCAAGGGGGAAGAGGGAACAGTAGTGGCGGCAGCACATCATCATTGTCATTGCGGCGTCCTCGTCCTCGTTGCAGCGTCGTCATCATTGCAGCGTCCTCGTCATCGTTGCAGCGTCGTCATCATCGCAGTGTCTGATCGTTGCAGCAGCATCATCGTCGTCACAGCATTGTTGTCGTCACCATTGCAGCGTCATTGTCATCACAGTATTGTTGTCATTGTCGCAGTGTCGTCATCATGGCCATCATGGTCGTTGTTGTGGAAAGAGGGAATGACAGTGGCAGCGGCACATCATGTCATGTCAAGGGGGAAAGAGGGAGGGGGGATCACTCTCGTCCCCGAGCACTGAGTCCACTTATAAGTTAGTGGTGTGTCAATGATCCGGTGCGGTGATTTATGCACGCCGACACCATGACTAATTCCCATTTATGGAAGACAAAAAGAAAAAAAAAAAGGAGAAAGTTTGGGCGTAATGTGTGGGGGGTTAAGCCTCCTGACCCTGCCGGATCATATCGTTGCTTCCGTAACCTGCGCAACGATTGTTGGCA
>JBBPRZ010000059.1:0-14511 GCA_038093335.1 Boletus chippewaensis | reverse complement strand
CCATCACCCGATACGACCAACCTGTCCTGTCCACCCGCCCCCCTGCGCCTTCTTCTTCACCGCCTGTGTCACTGGCATGGTGGTAGGCTGTGGCACGGGCTCCCACTGGACACGCCCGTATAAAAAGTGTCGCCTGTGCAGACGAACTATGCCCCAGATGGGAAATCCTTGTTATATACCTCCGCAGGCCATCAGCTGTTCTTCCTGACGGGCGGGAAAGACAGCGAGTCATCTAAAGGTGTGTGGCAGATATTGAAAAAAGATGGGGTAAGTAGGACCGCCACACACAATGTCTCCGTTTTCATGACGGACCACCAGACAATTGTTGCGTCCACTGCCATGTTCAACCACGTCGGAGACGGGGTTATTTTGACGCATCACTCTGAACACGCGCTCCGCATAATGGATTATCCTTCATTAACACTGAGAGAAAGTCCAGCTGCCCATGTGGGTGGTTGTGTCGCGGTGGCCCTCGATCCTCGAGGAAGGTTAACCAATCCCATTACGCTTGCTTTGCACACAGAAAATGAACTTGGCTCACAGGTATCTCGCTTCTGGCGGGTACGACTCGATCGTCAACATATTTGACTTGAACGGATGGCTTTGTGCTCGGACAATCGCATCCTGCGAGTACGTGGTCTAAATTGTCCTTATTGGTGTGGCAACAACATCTTCCGTGTAGCAATGTCATCAATGCTCTCAGCTTTTCGTTCGATGGCGAATATCTGGCGATTGCTAGCACTGGATCATACATTGATATCGTATGTGGTTTCTCTGCTGTATTTCAGCAGTATCTCGATCCCGTGATCTTGTGATGTAGTGTGCAACAGAGACTACTATCCAACTGCATCGCGTACCGGCCCTAGCGCCATCACTGACAATTACCTGGCACCTGTTGCTCGTCAGAAGAAATGGGGGGAGGGGCCAACTGCTAGTGCCTGTTATGCTCTATGTCTTTAAGAATAGCTTAAACTTTGTCAGGTTGAATGAATACCATGGCACATGACAACTTTTGAGCTCGAGTGTGCGGAGGGATGGAGTGTCCCCACCAAAGAGTACTGTGGACCAGTTGGACGAAAAGATATTTGTCAATGCCGTCAGGTTTTGTAGACGGGGAGCGCGCGAGGAAAGCCCGAGACCTAAATGTGGATTAGCGACTATAGTTTGCTCATGTTTGGTCCTAATGGACTCCTCTTGCCTATGAAAACCTCATTACCTTGTTTATACAAGGTCACTGGGGGGTGATAATTGTGGCTGTGAGGTTCCCTGCAAACGCGCCGTGAGAATGATACCATTCCGAGTTCCACAGCTTTTCCGAGATAGTAAACAAGGTTCCTGCCGAGTCTTCGGCCGTACATCTAGTACAGTAGTTGCCGTGATATCACCAGTGTGTTATGTATCTCCGCCACTGCTGCGCCTATCGATCAGAATCCTGCACGGCAAGGCGTTGGCCATATATGTATCTTATGTATACATACTACTACTGTTTACTTTTTCCCTTGGGATTGGACGTACTTAAAAGTAGGCTTGTTGGTTCCTGCCTCTGGCCCTACTCAGAGCCAGAATTCTAACCATGTCTGCACCATCGAACCAACCTAATTCTCGTCTCACACTTGATAGGAGTGCTTCGAGAGTACCACTGACAGCGTAAGCGCCAGTTCGTTTTCTGTTCTCACTACCTTTGAACAAACCCATGTCTACCTACCAGACACCACTGTGCGACCCCTTCGAATCCATGGCGGTGGATGTACCCCGGCATGGACATCAAATACACCCAATCTTGTTATTCGAAAGTAATACCGGGCATTATGGAAGATTGGAGAGGCCATCCTCAATGCCTTTTTCCAGAGTGGACACCTGATCGGGTGGAGAGGAGTGGAATGTTTCTCAGCTTCGAACATGTGGAGTTATGCACGGTACACGAAGTGGATATGATGGACGATGGGGACAGCAAGCTCTACCACATTTCTCACGCTGATGGAAACGAAAGTTTGACAACTGCGTGCTGGAACTGGCTGCAGGCGCCAGTAAGTAATACTAATATTGGGTGTTTGTTGTGTGCTCTGAGGAATCGGCAACAGCGACCTGCTCGTGTTCGAATTCTTTTTGTCGAAAACATGACATCTCAAGTGTTGCAGATGCTAGGCACGAAGTACGTCGTCTTTCTGTGCATTTACAGCTTCTCAGGTCACCCAGATATAACATTGATCCTTCATTCTTTCTGTCCTCTGCGAACTGGATGTCGTCGGGGTACCAAGATGACCCTAAACCTCAAGAAGGCGATCGTGAGCTGGGTGAATCCGGACTCTAACTGTACTCCTTATTCGTATTATCAGACATAACAATCGTTCTGCCATTCATTCGAGTCGAGCGAGAAAGTACCATGGGTATAATGTCGAAGGAGCAACAAGCGGCTATGCGGGGTATGTCGCCATCTTGTTTGTTTCATGAGCGATTAGTGATGTTGTTCAGATGAGATGGGGCTCGGAGTGGCCGATACACCCCTCATTCTCCGAGGTAAGTCTGCTATTGCTGTTAAACATCGGAAAAGTCCTTAAGCGGATACCTTTGACAGACGGTATAATTATTCAACAAGACCTCCTCGCTATTCATATGGTCCGCACAACGACAATGAGCACGCTCATCTCTTACCATCCTTGCTCAAAGTTGCACGGAATGTCTGCAACGCGTCTTCGATCTGTTGTGAAACATCATTGTAACAGGGCGCACTGGTCGAAGACCTTCTCGACATCAAAAGATCCGACGTTCGTTTTGATCGCTATGTTTAGACATGTTCTCCAGGCATGGGACGAGGTATTTGAAGAGTTGTACGATCCCCTCTACAAACTAGTAAGCAACCCGATCTATTACACTAATTCTTAATCATTTCAATCCTTCCAGGAGAACAATGACATATGGGATGGAGAAGTCAACTTGAGGCACATTCGAGACTTGTATGAGCTGCAAGCCCATGTGTTACACTACCGGCATTTGCTCCAGCATCTCCACAAATCTGTTACATTTGTCGGGGAAACGCCGAACCCAGCGATGGACGCCGAATCGATCAGCAATCGAGATCTGAGGTTCTCAACGGATCTCATGAAAAAAGAAGTTACTGGACTGCTCTCCGAAATCTGTAGACTGGAGGAACAGAGGTTGATGTGGTCTGGGCGGCTTGAAAATGCCATAAGTTTGGTTCGTCGCGCCAATACGTCATCCAACTTTCTAACCTGCTGTCATCAGATCCAAAGCATCAGCAGAATTGAAAGGCACCATATGCACATGCAGAGAGTGACGGGGGACACGGAGCGCTCCAGGACGTGGTGGGAGGCAGGTGTATTTGATGTTCTGGCATTCCTGTACGGCTGGCTGACCAGCACAACCCAGACCGTGTATTTTTTGATGGTCTTCTTCCCTGTTCATTTATCTACAGTGAGTTATTGCCATATAGCCCATTTCCACGTACCTCACAATTGTGTAGCGCGTGTTTGGCGCGCAGACGGTGCTGCTCAATCCTTCCGGAGGTATCCTCCCGGCCACTTATATTGGGACATCTATCGCGATGATACTTGGTGTTTTCTGGCTAGCCATAGCGCTCTGGGATAGCGGTGATTTCTATCCCGTCGGAAGCTCCATGTGGCGAAGGCTCATGTGGCCAGTATATTCCGTATACAACACAACTATCCGGATAATCAGGCGAACCCGCTGGCGCACCCTGTTGGCGGTCTAGTTGTACGATGTTTGTGTATCATCTGTTTTACCCCTTTGAACACTAGCCCAGCGAGTTTGACAAGGTTAAAGCAGGTGGACCGTAGTCACTCGATGAGAATAAGTGTCTGTCCATGGTCAATACTTGCCACTCGGTCGCGCATGTGGTTACTTTGTCTGACCTGGAATGTGGCTGATGACGCTGTTGATCACAGCTTTTACAATAGCCTTGACACTTTCGTCACTGAGGAAATCATGTGAGTCATCCTGCCAGTCAGAAGCCACAGATACCAAGTTAGATCCGTTATACATAGTACGTCATTAGTATTGCCACATGCCTTCCTGGCATGTGTTGGCCGGCTTGCTGTTCGCCTCGTGGATTGTTTCAATAAAATTGGCCTGTTCGCGACTCGTGCCCTCCCTCTAGATCCCCATGCCTGCGCCTCGCATTGCACCGACTCCAGGCCAATCTGCCAATTCCCGGCGTCCCGTACTTCATAGGGATGCTTCCGGGTTGTCGAGGGTACCACTAACGGCGTGAGTTGCTTGTGATCTCTCAATCTCCAACGCCTTTGGTTAAAGTCATGCCTTCGTTACTAGACACCATTGTGCATCCCCCTCTAATCCATGGCGGTGGATGTACCCCGACACTAGCTTGGATACCACCTACACCCCGCCTCGTTATTCAAAAATGATACATGGCGTTATGGAGGATTGGAAAACCTACCCTCAGTGCCATTTTCCAGATTGGACACCAAACCGAGTGCAGAGGAGTGGGATGTTCCTCGACTACGAGCACATGGGGTTATGCACGCTCCACGAGGTAGATATGTTGGATAATGGGGAGAGCAAACAGTGTAGCATTGCTCACATTAATGGGGACGAAGCATCAATGACTGCATGTTGGAAATGTCTTCGGACCCCTGTACGTACCATATAAAATGTTTGTTGTGGGATTGTGCTCACGGGGACCGGCTTCAGCGACCTGCCCATGTTCGGGTAATTTTCGTCGAGAACATGACGTCTCAAGTTTTGCAGATGATGGGCGCGCGGTACGTCATCCTTCCGCACCTCCGCAACCCTCTCAAGTTACGCCCAGATACAACATCGAACCTTCATTCTTTTTGTCTTCAGCGAACTGGATCTCGTCGGTATATCAAGATGATCCTAAACCTCAAGAAGGCGATCGTGAGTTGAGGCTGAAAGTTAGGTCTGGGTCCATCCCTCATTCATATTTTCAGATATAACAATTGTTCTGCCATTTATACATGCACTGAAGAACCAACGATCTGTCGAGCATGAAAGTACCGTGGGTATAATATCGGAGGAGCAACAAGCAGCTATCCAGGGTAAGTCCTTACCCTGTTTTCTTCAGCGTTCAATAATGTTGT
This sequence comes from Boletus chippewaensis, assembly GCA_038093335.1. NCBI lineage: Eukaryota > Fungi > Basidiomycota > Agaricomycetes > Boletales > Boletaceae > Boletus > Boletus chippewaensis. Next base: position 9,412 of record JBBPRZ010000059.1, on the reverse strand, counting down.
TCAGATGAGATGTCGTTCAGGGGAGCCGATGGACCACTCATTCTCCAAAGTATGTTTGTTAACGTTGCCAAAACATTGGGAATGCCCTTATGCAGGTACCTTGGTCAGGCGGAACCATCCTAGTACGAGACCTACTCGCTATCCATATGGTCCGCACAACGACAACGAGCACGATCATCTCTTACCATCCGTGCACGAAGTGGCGCACAGCATCTGCAGAGCATGTCCAGCCTGTTCTACAAAGGAGTTTTGGGGTGCTACACCAGTCAAAAATCTTCTCGAAGTCGAAGGATCCGACATTTTTTCTCATCGTTATCTTGCATTATGTTTACCGGGAATGGGCCGAGACGTTCGAAGTGCTCCGCAGTAGCAGTAGCGAACTTGTAAGCAGTACAGCTCCCCACACTCATTCTTATTCATCACAAATCTTCCAGGAAAACGATGCAGTGAGGAATACCAAAGTAAAGGATGTTCGGGGATTGCACGAGATGCAATCTCATGTGTTATGCTACGGGCAGTTACTCGAGCATCTCCGTAGATCTGTTGCGTTCATCGGGGAAACACCGAACCCAGCGATGGACATCAAGTCAATCAGCGATGCAGAGCGGAGGTTCTCGAGGGATCTCATTCAAACAGAAGTTGCTAATCTGCTCTCCGAAATCAGCGGATTGGAGGAACAATGGTTGATGCTTTCGGATCTGCTTCAGAACGCCACGCAAGCGGTTGGTTCTGCCGATGTTAATAGGCGCAGTAGGCTTATGCAGGCACGGGTTGTAGCTCGGATGAGTAACACCGCGGGTAGGAAGATGGTGTGTTTGGTGTTCATACCCCTGTGCGATGGCTAACCAGTACAACTTCATAGATTGCATATGTATTGTTGGTCTTCTTACCTGCATATTTCAATTCAGTGAGTTGTCATCGCAGCCTGTTTTCACAAACCTCACTATTGTGAAGTGCGTGTTTCGCATGAATGTGAGGGAGATCGTCCCTGGCACGACTCCGACCCTGGCTCAATATATCGGAGTAACGATCCCTGTGACACTTGGCGCTTGGTGGCTGGTCATAGCGCTCCAGCGCGAAAGTATATTCTTTCCTTGGAGAAGCACCGTATGGCGAAGGTTCATGTGGCCAATATTTTGTGTATATAACATAATTACAACCAGGCGGTCTCCCCAGCGTATCTTGTGATGTAGTTTGTACGATGTCTATGCACATTGCACTACATATCTATTTACCAATATGAACACATAAGCCCAGTGAGTTTAAAGACGCGTTCAAAAGTTGATTAGTGCATCCTGCATATTCACGCTAGTCCAAAAAGCTGCTTCACAAAAATATTGATGTTTCGGAGACTTTCCAAACGAGGTATGTTTCCGGCATTCGCCATCTGACTTTGTGAGGCGTGACTTTGGACGTCTCCAAGTCGAGATGGACGATTTGGATGTTGCAGGCGAAAACTCACCGTCGACGTCGACCGGCCAACAAAATGGACACTCTGGCATCACCCTCGTCCTCCCATCCCTCCGCGCTCTCAAAGCCGCCAACGCAGGGAAAAAGTCCAAACCCAAGCAAGCGAATGCAGAGCTCGAGCAACGGCTTAGAATTCCTCGGCCGATCAAGCTGAAACCTCTGAAGGAGGTATTAACAAAGTTGATTACACAGATCAAAAAGTAACGTGTGATGCCGCGTCGTGTTTGGTTCGAGCTGACGACATTGGGCAGGAAAGACGACTATGCGTTTTTCATCCAGCCTGTGGATCCTGTGCAGGTACCTGGGTATACGGACATGATCAAGAATCCAATGGACCTCGGGACGATGACGGTCAAGGTGGCCAAGGGAAAGTATCGCTCCCTCGAAGAGTTTACGGTGCGTCGGCGGTCGAAGCTGGGATAGCTTTCAACCATGACTCACACATCGCGCGACAGACCGACTTTCGACTCGTAACGACGAACACAAAGACGTTCAATCCTCCTGGGTCGATTTACTACACCGAAGCGGATCGATTAGAAACTTGGGGACTGGATCACATCGCACGGGTCTCTGCTCATGTCATCGAATACGAGACGGATTGGAACATTGACATTGAGCAGGACGACGATGGGTCTACGTCTCAATTGCCCGTGAATATCGATGATGAGGTATCTACACCGAGAGACGTTGATGGGAGCTTGGCTGCCGGGAGCCGTGCACCGTCGATGACGCCTGCACCTGGGCAGGCACCGACGGGAAAGAGAGGGCCCAGAGGTCCGTATAAAAAGCATGCGCAGACGGCGTTGCAGGAGGGTCTGGATGCAGAAGGGAGGATGCCTGGGGCCAAGGATGGAGTAGGGACGTTTCCGGCTGGGAGTGATTGGGCAGAGCTAATGATTGCACTGAAAATCAAAGGTGCGTCTCACTTTGTTTCTCTCATACTTTTCTTCCACTAAAACCATATTCATAGGTAAACGATACAAGACAAAGAAAGAACGTCTCCGATTCGAGAGGGAAGGACCACCATATCATGCAGATGGGAGTCTTGACTATGCAGAGAGTGAGTCCATCCGTCTGTTGAGGACATGGCAATTTCTGGATACCACAGCGTTTCTCGTATTCCAGTGGAAGAACCATTCTCGATTCTCAATGTATTCGTACCCGAGCCCCCTTCTCGTCCGCAGGTCACCCCTCTTTATCCACCTTCATTCACAACGACGCCTGCATTGGCAACGACCACGGACGGCACTCAACCTCAACCCCATACGTCTCAACCACGCATACACGCGCCTATACCTGTCACTACCCCTTCCAATCGTCCAATTCCCATCTTATCAACCGTCACGAATGTCCTCATGCAGTCTACCTCAATAGCTTCTACCACTACCCCTTCAACAGGACCCCCGAAAAAGCGTCGACACTGGACAATAGTACGAAACGCCCCCGCCCCCGCACGTTTACGAGCCAAGGACGAAGCCGATGCAACAGTGGACGAGGCAAAGACGAGTTGGAAAATTCCACGAGATGCAGGACCAACGGACTATGGGACGTTTGCAGCCTTTTTTTGACGAGCGCCTCTGACGTGGGCACAAATACGAGTGCTGCAGGGATGGGTGCTGCGGAGTACATCTATGGCTCTGAACCTTGACTTTTTGCGACGATACGGTCGACGGTCGGGCATCGGGGCGTGGGGCGGAAACGCGAGTCTGAAGCGGACCACACGCGTACGGACGAGGAGTAAAGGAGAACGCCGAGACGTTTTGGACGGATGGGCGCGCGGAGGAGGCATGGGATTATTTGAGGGACGTCGTGTATGGGGGTGCTGATGGGTACGCATACGTGATGGGAGAGAACAATGACTAATCTACAGGCAGGGGTTATACCCCCAAGGTTGCTCTACAGGGTCCTGACTGTGATACTGTGTCACCATAAAGCACTGTACAACAAATAAGTGATTTATTGATGTGTGCCAGTGTAAAGAGTGAATAATAGAGAAAATCAGGCTTGTACCCATGTTCTAATCAACTCCAACAATGCCATACATGAATTCCAATGACCACATCTCCTATTTTTACATGCTAATCTACACAGCATTCTCTGCACTATAAGACAGAATTCCATTACTATCCTGTTGAAGTATATGAGTACCTGGCTGAGTAAAAGTGTCAAACAACATTACAGGGAGAGATCCTGTGAGAAAAGATCCAATCCAAAAGGTGCTTGGACATGTCTTCAGTTTTACCCTCAGATGGCTTCAAAACCTTCTCATCAAGTCCTGTGACAAATTCCTTCCACACATCGGATGCACAGCATTTTTCCAATGCAGTAGCAAAAACCTCAGCATGAAAGCACTCCTTCTCCCAGTCAACCAAAGAGAATGAGAGATCAAGTGCCAAGACACAAGCTAGATATAATAAGGAAATATACTAGTATAAAAATATGCAACTTACTCATTGTTACACGCAGAACTTGTAGTGGCACTGGAAAGCCCTTAACCTTATAAAATGATGCTAAGTATAATCAAATTGTATTATAAGTAGAAAATTTACTAACCAATTCTTTCTTCCTTTTGTACAGAATGGTAAGACATTCTGATATGATTGTAGTCTTTGAAATGATAAGAAATCAAAGAGAAGGCAAAACTATTTTAATTAATGTTAGTAATTATTTTCACAATCACAGTGATAACTTACATAACTGTTACCAACTAAGAATATATAATGCATAAGTATTGTATGAACATCAGATAATATTAACAGTATGACTTACTTGCTACAAATGATTTTGAAATGATGATGAATGGATTGTGTATAAGATCATAAGGTAATAGTAAACTCACCTGCTATGTATTATATGTAAACACATCATGGATAGTGTTATTACCTATACTTGACCACAAAACAAAATACCCACATCCTAGAATAATAAGAACAAATGGAATAGTGGATCAACAATATATGTGCTTACATGCTTTAAAACAGAGAATGAGAACAGAAGATTTTTAAAAAATACTACTCACTTTCTATAACAATGAAATTAATCGAACACATTAACAAGAAATATGATCATGACTAATCACACAGACCTCTTGTTGTGATACTCTCTATAATGGCATAAAGTATTAGCTCAGCCAAATCTTACAAATAATAGAAATGAAAAAACTAACCTCAGGCTCCTATAGTGGAATCATAACAACCATAATAAGTAATTCAGCAGCATATGCATAATAAAAAGACTAACACGCTAGGAAATGAGTGAAAGGGTTATATAACACTATAAGCATTACACAAACACAAAAAACTTACACTCTATATATGAAAGAAAAGTGAATAACATTTTGTAAAGGACAACTTCAAACATACCTATATGTAGTAAAAAATAATCAAGCATGAAAAATAAGAAAACCTCATTTGAAAAGCTTACCTCCTGAATGCATAACAATGGAAAAATTAGTACCCATGCTCAACTTTTTGAGAAACAGACGAGCTGACCTGCTACAGAAATAATAAAAGGAATATAAATAATAATGTAAGTGCAATTCTTCACAGTTATAAGTAATAAGCAACCTACCACCTAAAGAAAGAAAAGTCATAATGATTGAAATTGAGTAGCTCTTTATATAGAGCTTTGTTAGCAACCATAAACTTACATGCTAGGAATAGAACAAATATAGGAGTAAGCATTATTATAGTAAAGAAATAAACTCACATGCTGTATTAGGAGGTTAAATACATTTTCTATAACCAATGAAACAAAACTCACATGCTGGAAAATAAAGACATAAATGGATAGAAATGAACAATCTATATATCATGTAAAACAATGAGTAAGCCACATACTAAATCAAGTACAAGTATAGAGTGATACTTACAAAACAATACTAGAAAGCAGAAAACATACATCCTAGAAGAACAATCATTAGTATCAAAAGTGATTGAAGAAGATATATAGATGATCTGGAAACTCACATCCTGTTGCACATTTTTGATGAATAAAATAAGCATCATAACTGATAAATAAGCTTACAAACTACCATAAAAAATGAAGCAAATAAGATTGAAGAAACACAAAAATATACATGTTTTAACACTCACAGTCTACAACAACAAGTGCAAGCACATGATAAGCATGATTAAATGAAGATATTTAAAAAATGGAACTAACAGTCTTGTGAGTAAATATTGAAGAATAAGTTAGTCCAGAACTGCCACAAATAATATTGCAACTCACATGCTATGTTAAAAAAAAACCCTATAAAAGATCAAAGTGACAGAATCTTAACAAAGACTTACACGCTGTCAAAAATTAGTCAAAATGAGTAGTAGTAAGCATAATATCAGGCTAATTCTTACACGCTATAAAAAGTATAAATGTCAAAAGTAAGAATGATGAGCATGAGACAATAGAAAGTATAGAACAATAAATCACTTACTCGCTTTACATATCATATGAGCGGTGAAACAAACAAGGATCATTAGAAAGATTGAAAATACCATAATAAATGAGGAAAACTTACCAACTGCAGAGAAAAAAAATTGTTTGACACATTATGACAGTACATATACACTTACATTCTGGAATAGAAGTATAAGTCAAGAAAGTGAGATAGAATATGGTTCTCATAAAAAAATTAAACAAACCTCCTATAAGTTATAGTAGAACCATAGTTAGACATTGCATTGCATGAACCAGCAGTTAACTTACATGCTGTAATATGAATGATAAATAAGCAAGGCCTAAGACATCAAGTGTATTGTCATGAACAATATGAGGCTCACCTTCTGCAAGATGGATGGTTGATAATAAATCAAATATAACATCATGAATAAATGAGATACTTACCCACTGTAAGGAGTGATGTGTATAGTTTAAAGTCAACAAACTTGAAGTATATGACTCAGTGTTAAAAACAACACTCACAAACTAAAAAAATATGAGTTATAAGCTAGTAATACCAGTAATTGCTGGACATCCATGCAACTCACCCACTGTAACAAGAAAAAACCCTTAGTACAACCAAAACATAGGAGCTGAAAATATAAAGCTTACAAACTACAATGACAACATGGCATAAGCATAGCCAACCAGAAAATAGTCAAGGTATATCAAACTCACCCACTAATAAGAAAATCAATTACAAATTGTAAGCAAAACCAACAACATATATTACTGCATATTAGAAACTCACCAACTGCAAAAGGAATGATGGTTGTAATGCACTATAAGTAGAAAATTTTATTGAAGTCAAGCAACAACCCACAGTCTATAAGATATTTAAGCCCAAACAACAAGCAAGAGTGATAGAAAGTTGAAACTCACACGCTATGATCAAATTGAAGATACATGCACAAAAAATGAATGCTGGAAAAGCTAGACAATATAACCAAAAACTCACGGCCTAAGAAGATGGTTCAACACATGAATTAAACAAAGCACAATATACTAATCAACTTACAGCCTTCATGAGTGACAGCATAGAATGTGTATAAAAGTGAGCCTAGGAGTTTCTTGTAGATACAAAGGAACTCACATCCTATGATCAAATGGCATAGCCAGATCAAAGAATAAAAGGAACAACAATTGATATGCTTACATCCTACAAGCAAACAAAATAAATAGATAAAAGCACAAGAACACAACAAACTTACATTCTGGAGCACATAGTATAGTTATGAAGTGTGAGGCATAATCCATATCATATATGAGGTTCAAACTCACAGCCTAGAGGGGGGAAATGGTGTAGGTGATGGTGTAAAAAAGTAATACTTACCCACTACAGATAGTAACAAGAATGGATTGTAAGAACCATACAAATTGAACACAATATTATCAAATTCACTTACAAGCTGTGAGGTCAACAGAGTATAGTCATGTGAGATGAGCTCAAATGAAATGGAATGTCTACTTACATTCTTCAGCTAGTTAGGACAAGCCACTTGATATAACCAAAAAAAAAACTTACTTCCTATATAATACAACAGTATTCCATGATTAATTTCAGTGGGTGCAATATGCAAAGTATTAACATACAGTCTATTAACACAACCTCATTATCTTTAGATTGAGGTATATCAGCAGAAGAACATACCGCCTTGAGATATTGATATTCCATTAAGGTTTTCAAAGTGTGAATGAATGAACAGCAAATAATTCTGGTGACAAAAACACACACAGATACCTTATTTAAATTTGATTAATACATGCATATAACAAGTGATTAAACAACTCACTGCCTAATTGAGTGTTAGTCACATCAGGAGTAAATGATGTGAGATTAAATTACATTCTAACAAATAAATAAATAAATTTGGAGCAACAAGAGGTCATAAAATGTAAAATGACCCACCTCCTACATCATGGAAAGTATGGTCATTAGCATGTACATGTCATAGCAAATCAAAATCCTCACAGCCTACAATAAAAGTTTGTTTCAGTTAAATATAGAATATAATATGCTCACTAGCTAAGATACTATTAGGTTAAGTACCGTTTGAATGAATACCAAAACTTACTAGAATCTACAAATCAAAACACTCAAGATTGAGAGCTTTCAGAGTAACACTGATATATCTTACACCCTATGTTATGCATGTAAACTCAGCACAAACATCTGTGAATAGAACCACAGACTTACATCCTAGACATTTGAAAATCCACAAAGGAAGCTTAGCAGTATCACACCTAACCAAAAGCATTATGAAACAAACCTTCAACTTTTGTATTTGTGAAGTTTTTGTCAGTCAGAATCTACTGATATGGATCCAGTGTCTTACAAGCTAGCCATTGACAGTTAACACTAGCTATGTCACTAAGAACAGATACTCACATTCTTTCATAACCTTAGTATCCTAGGCTTGAATTCGACTTAAGGAAAACCTACCATCTATCAAAAAAGAATCAACTGCTGTTAGAAATGGTGAGAAATGCCTTACTAGAATATGTGGAAAACATTGCACCATGCCTTCCAGCAGTAATTTCTGTTGTTTCTTTGAGAGCGTACGGGCAAAGAAACCAATTCGAACTGGTGAAGAGAACTCGGTATGCACTCAGTGACATAGTAGTACCATAGTCACTACCTTGGGTCAGCGATTTCGTTGTTGCCCTTGGTATTCCATTATTGAAGATGACATGAATGACAAACAAGCGTGCTCACTGATTGACAGCTGTCTCCATGTTCGAGTACAACTGATTGCGTCGCATAGACAAATTCAGTAGAAGAAGGATGCGAGAATCGAGTGCACGGGCAGTCTCAAGTAAAAGTGGATCACAGCGTGTGTCTGGTTTGTGCATGTCTAGGGCACGGACCAAGAGAACAGATTCAGCTGTCAAACACCAAGGCAAGTTTAACCAGCCTACCGCGAAATTGGACACTTCGCTGACCCGGAACAACCTCCTCGAGTCTATCAATGTAGTTGCGCTCGAAAATCTCTCTTGCAAGAGTTGGTGCTTCTTGCTTTGCATCTCGAGCGGACTTACTTCCAGTGAACAGCTGACCAAAAGCTTTGTCCTCCAGAACATCCATCTTTGTGAATATCACGATGATCGGCACTACAGCATGAAAATACAGTTGTGAACGCATGAACTTAGAATGAGTGGCATTACACACCGTCTCGGATGTTCTTGATCCACTTGATGTCTGCAGGCGTGAAGGGTCGATCGTTACTAGTAGGAATGCAATACCTACGCAAGACGTCAGTGGTAATGCCGCCACCCAAAAACAGCGTACCATATAGCATGTAACCAGTCCTCCAATCGCTCGCCTTTCGCTCGCTGCTCGATGAAAGTCATCACTTTATGTAGTTCATCAACGGAGCCCGATTCAAAACCACAGGAATCGTGGAAAACAAAACCCTCGGCAGTCGGGTATATGAATTCTGTGTCAATGGTGTGCTCGCCCCGCTGGTTAAGCTTACTCAGCGACTGCAGCGAATACAAACATAAA
>JBBPRZ010000058.1:0-14642 GCA_038093335.1 Boletus chippewaensis | reverse complement strand
CATCGCGTTTAGCATTGATGCACAAGCGCCTGTTGGCTCCCGGGTACATGCCGTGTACCTTGCGCCTGGTCACACATGTGGAGCTCCGACGTCGTCGGCCTCCAAGTTCCAACTGGATGGAGACGGAGAGTACACGGTTTCCATGGTTGCGTTTATCGCAAAAGGATTTGACGGTTACACGCTCTTCAAGGATGTACCCACTCTGATTGACGAGGAAGGAGCCATGACGGATTCGTCACTTTTCCTGCAGGTATTCCGACGGAAGACGTACGATATTCACGAAAGGGAGTCAGGTGCATCCATTGATAGAGCACGAGCTGCCATCATTCTGGGAGGAACTCCGGACGGATTGCCGTTCGTCAGTCCGTCGGTACAGGGTCGCATAAGGTACACTCGCCAACGTGCCTTCTGACGGTCTTGTCCGCTCACTAAGTAAGTATGCAGTAGAGCTCCACGGTGACTTCCATCCTTATATAAGTCATGTTAGTTATACACACACATCGTATGCAAGTGATGAATGATAGGTTGATAAAATATTGTACCATCCATCATGTTCCCAAGGATGGAATCGCCACGCACGCAACAAATAAATAGGCCTGCTATTGGCCAAGGCAAGCGGCCTTTCCCAACCTTACCCAAAGGCCACTCTAAGTCATTGTTCCCATCAACAAGCTATCTAAATGCGGAGATGAAACGCTTACTTTGACGAACAGTGTCATAGCAGCTTCAGGTCGAATCATCTCCACGGCCTGGCGTCCACGTCCACATTTCCATTCTGGAGGGGGCAGTGAAGACTGCGGCTGGGCATCCGTCGCCAACGTAAACGTATCAAATTGTTGCATCAACCGGACGAGGAAAAACGAGGCTTCATTATAGGCGTAATTCTGACCGATACACTAAAATAGGCAGTGGGCGGGCTATCAGCACATCATCACGTGGAAAATAGAGCACCCTGGAAGATACACTCACGATACGAGGCCCTGCACTGAATGGAGTGAACATCATTGGGTTTGAAGTGAATCTCGATAGCCTATTGGGATCGATCCAACGTTCCGGATCAAATTCATCCGCGTCGTGGCCCCATAGCGCCTTGTTCCATTGCATCAGAAGGGTAGAATAGAAAAACGTTGTGCTTTTGGGCATGTAAAGGGGTTTGTCTGATGTAGTCGAAAACGTTCTATCAGGAGGTGGAAGAGCGCATGAAGCTGGTCGACTTTGACGCTGATTCAGGGGTACAGGTGGGAATAACCTCAGAGTCTCGTCCATGACGGCCTTCACTACCAGCGATAAGTTAGTTACCGTTGTTTTTAATGGTCACAAAATCCACCTCACTGTATTTCAGTTTCTTGATTGTTTCACACGTAGGTGTGCCATAGCCACACACATTCAGCACTTCTGCCCTGAGCTTACGCGCGACGTTCGGATGGAGAGCGAGGAAATATGTAACGAATGTCAGCAAGCAAGCCGTCTGGATTTAAATATGCGAGAAGTTGTCAGAACCGAGACACGGGCCCATCCTCGATGAATACGCACGGTATCTCTTGCGGCAAGCAATATATTAAGCAATTGATACCGAATCACCCCGACATCTAGACATAGCTTAGCGAAATAACAACACCAGGACACTCACAGACGAACCATTGGTGCTGTCGGCTAGGTGCTGCAAGAACGTTTTTTCCTCCTGGTTTCTATCGACACCAGCTTGCTTGAACGCGGCCTTCTCCTCCAATGTCTGGCGGACAAGAGGGTCAAGCCACTGTCTGATCGTATCCACATGGGGTGCTGTCTTGTCATCAAATAGCTCAAACACGGGCCATATAATACCCATCCGAGCACGGACAGTTATAATTCGCTGAACTGCCTCGAACGCCTTAGCAAATGTCCCCCACGCATCGTTTGTGGAGGAACCACGTTCTCCCAAACTGGCTGAGCCTGGGGTTGGGAGCTGCCTTGACAACGTGTCCATGTTTTTTCCAAACAAGAACTCCGAGGCAGCATCGATGGTAAAGCGGGCATAAAGATCCTGCACATCACAAGGCTGGTTTGCAGCTGCCATGTCCGACAATATTGATATGGCTCGAGTCGAATGCCTGTCGAACAGCTCAAAATCTGAGATCCTGTCTCGCGCAAAGAATGGACGTGCGAGCGCTCGATGCTTTAACGACGGCCTTGAGCATCATTGCATTCAATGAACACGATGCTTACCTCTTTCCATGTCTGCCAGATGAATTAATACTCGTTGCGTAAATGGTAGGAACGAATACTCACCTGGTCATCACGGTTAAAGATTCCATCTCCCAAAAAGCTTTCCCTAAACAACAGTGAGGGAAGCGAGAGCACCGAAAGGGATAAAGCTTACATGCGCTCTCGCTGAGCGGTTCCGCGCCAAAAGTTATTGAACCCTGTTGCCAAGACATATTTGGTATGTTCCTCGTCCATGGAGATTATCTGTTGTTGCAGCAAATGGATGTAGCAAACACCGGCTTCATGGGGGGCACGACACTCACGTTGTCCGTCCATAGGAAGCGAGTGTTTAGCGTAGTGCATTGATACTCTTCAAAGAGCTCCAAATATGGGTTGTAGAGGTAGTTGGACGCGAACGCCTTCCTCATTTTGAGCATGACGTCGATGTTCCCTGGCCATTTCCCGACGACTCGGGGTATAAGTCTCGCACCGAGCTGCTTGGCCTCTCGCCTTTGGACGAAGTCGATGTAGTGGACCCTCGCAACAGCTGTGAGAGCAATAGACAGCAGGTAGGCGGGTAACGACCACCATCGCAACCGGACGTGTAGAAGATGCGCCAAAGCCGAGAGTATCAGGGGGGGAAGCCCAATGACACGGAAGATGTCCTTGATGATACGACGACGAAAGCTGACACGTTCTGACGAGCTGGACATGTCAGAGCAGGAGTGGGGTGGAAAGTAGTGATCACATGTCGGGCTCGAGTGAGGGTAAATGTATGGATACACACCAAAGTATGGAATGTGGAAATATTCGCTTCAAAAATCCAAGAGGCGACGAATTTCCGCCATACATAATTATGTAAGACAAGTCCAGTTGCTTCTGCTCGGCGTTTCGCTCACTCCGGACCTCGGATACTTCGGACCCCGGAGGCGAGTCGGAGGCTCGCCATATCATGCTCCCAACACGCGCTCATCGGCGTCTGGTCCTGGAACGAAAGATCATCGGACGGGTCCTGGAGATAACTGAACCCATTATTAGACTTGGACGAATGGAATAAAGGTGCATCATATTCCAGCTCAGAGACCCAAATGGAGATAGGTCCTGGGAATGCATCCAACTGACAATCAGTTTGCTCAGTTGGCGGCCTCCACCACCACTGATCTGGATACGCCGTGGCGATTCCAATTTCTTGCAGTAACCACCAAAAGGGTGGGCGTGTGAGCGACCGAATAAGTGGCCCATCTCACTTTCCCCATTAATTTTCTCACTGCAGGGTGCAGGGTTGAGGCGCCGACGCCCCTGATGCACTGATCCGGGTAGTGACGGAATCCTCGATGGCAGTGATTGAAGATGGTCACTTGATCATCGGTATTGGAAAAGTCAATCCGGGGCGATGGGCACTGGGATGATATTGCCGAGCCCCTTAGCCCCAGTGACTGCCAGCCCCAGACTCGGTCACCGGTCACCTTGGAGCCCGACAAGCACAAACTGCCTAGCTTCAACATATTCATATCCGAATTTGCCATCAGCGGATTGGTTTCGGTCTTGACTAGTCCGGACCAGTCAGGGCACTCGGGTACAGTCGGTTAGTAGCTGATTGGCGGCATGGTGTCACCAAGACTTGATAACTGTGCTGTCTCCGAGTCTGGATCGCCTTTTCACAAGTTCCGGTGTTGCTGGGGGCCGAAACGTTCACACTCATTACTGCGGTTTCAGATTGATCAATCTTCTGCTAAGCCTGGATGTAACAAACCGATCACGTACCAGAGCCTGCCAACGAGAATTTGCAATCGGCATTCGTTGTTTCCGACTTGGAAGCCTATGAACACTTGATAAGCTGGAGCTCTGTACATCACGAAATCGCAAGAGTCATTGAAGATCATTGAAGCGGGCATACCGTATTACCAATGACCATCACGGACCTTTTTCAGCCTCAGCGAGTTCATATGGCCTGGCGGCGGATCCCAGCTTGTTTATGGCAAGTAAAATGTTCAGAAAAGCGTTCATTTTTCATGTTGCTAGAGAATGAACATAACGTGCCACTCTCAGGTTCGTCATTGCGCAGCTCGATAGGCTGTGACTTAGCTAACGATACAACACATCGGATATCAGAATATATCAGCCATAACGTCTCCCCTCTCGCCATTCGCCCCTGGGCCTGAAGCCTGGTGTCCTAAAGCATCAACATCAATCTCACCGTCCGCATCTACGTCATCTCTGCTGAGCAAAAATGCGGGGTCGGTAACTTCAGCAAGGAGCTCTTCTCGCTCCTCCAGCTCCTCTTTGCTCATTCGCTCGTGTGAGATGTGCACGACTTCCCACTTGTCTACATAGGCCTCATTAACCTGCCAAGAACGCGATAAGCTTGAGGAACACAAGACTGCATCGTCACTCACGTTCGTCCGTCTCTTTTTGAGAGTCATCTTCCGTTCAATGTTCTTGTAATAAGCGCCCTTTAAACGTTCTTCCCCGACGCTGGAGACGTTCGGCTGCGTGTCCCCATTATCGATCACTAGTAGGAATTCGTTGGGTACCTCTTGCTCAATCTTGACGGTCTCAAAATCACGCCACAAGTGGAATCCAGTTGTCTGTCCCATCCAGATAGGGATAAATGCGCTTAAGAACTGAATAAAACAAGATACGCACCTTAGGCTCCTCCTCCAGTGTTGACGGTGCGCTATTTCTACGTCGCTCCTTGAACTCGAGCGCAGATTCGTCGTCTTTGGTGAGGTAGTACGACAAGAAGTGATCGCCGTCGGACTCCATGGGTCGCAAGATAGCACAATCCACCCGGGGATCTTCCACCTGTCTCGAGAGTGTTCAACACATGGAGATGGAAAAGGATAGTCACGACTGACATCGATAGGCTTGTCACCAGGCCGCTCGTTAAACCTGAATAAATCATACGCGTTGGCCCAGATATCAGCATCTGGAAATATCTCAAATGATTCCACGGCGATAACAGCCTGCTTGTTCGGATGACGGAGGGTGGAAAGGTCGAATTGAGAAGGGTCGTTGCATGCAGCAAAAGAGGCTTCTATGTCTCGCAGCTGGGCGGAGCGAGATACATCAATATGCTGTGGGAGTGGTTTTCTGTGACAAAATGAGTTAGCAAACGCACCAAGCACGTATGACAACAGGAAACTGTACGTTTCTTGGGATGATGTGACACGTTGTACGCCTTCTCTGCTAAGATATTCAGTCTTTCGTAGCCATGGTACGTGAGCTGGTAGAGGTGTCGATGTGGCGGAACCTGACACCGGTGCGGTTCCGTTTGTATACGGGACAGAATTTGCTGACGGGTCACCAAGAAGAAAACGATCTTTTGGATCTAATGAAGGAAGGTTCTCTGGGTCTGGGTTCAATGCTAAAGAGCGCGTGAGCGGGGTAGTATGTGCAAAAGGGTGTTACACGCACCGGAATCATTGACGTCATCACCCCATAAGCACTCCCATCGCCCAAGGTCCAGCGGCATCCCACATTCCGCGTCTACAATCATGGGGAATGGTGTGTCATTCGCAATAGCGTTCAGGAAGTCTGGGCGCGCATAGCGCATTGGATTCGTAGGAATCTCGAGCAATTTTGGAGGGCATGGTGGTGGTGGGATTGGATTTGAGTATCGTACCCGGACCAAAAGATCGAGTTTACTATGTGACAATGATTCAGCAGCTTGGCAGCAACTTCAACTGGAGGACTCACCTTTTCTTCAAGCTCATTGGTTTCCTACGAGGTATTCCGCGCTTATTCTTGCCACAACTGTTGTTTGTATCTGTGTATGCCCAACATATCCAGTTGTATCAAAGTATGTACTGATGATACTAAATGACAGCTACCTCCTTGCCCGACTCAATTATCTAGGCCCTGGGCAATGATACGACCCGTGGCACACATCGATTGTGTCTCGAGGCATTTGGTTTCTTCTATCCTGGTGAGCATTGCCCGTACTAATTATTATGACAAACATCCTCGATGATCGAGGTTATCTCTAGCTATGCGTTCGAGTGGTCGAGGGAAAGGCAACGGTACCTGCTTCGCGACGGCTGGCGTAGACTCTCTGATCTGTGTTATCATTCAAAAAAGATGGAAAGAACTACCCGGGATTGCAGTTGCCAAACGCCAGCCATGTGGATGGATAGTACATACCATGGCAGGGATACCTCATTATCTCGTGGGCTTGTGAGGATTATGCGGCTTGACATTGTCACCGCTACACCCAGATATCAGTGCCTCTCGAATTTGATTGGCGCGCAAACCTCGTCCATTATTTTCGCCCAAATTCGAACAGCATTTTTGAAGGGCGGCTTTATAGAGCTTGTTGGCTAGAGTGGAAGTAAAGGTCTGATCGATGACGCATGATATCAGTTAATCGAGTCGGCGGCAAGGTCACCTGATCTAGTTTGTCTTCTACAAAGTCACCCGCCACTCAACTACTGATCATCTCGAACAACAACAACCTGAACGAGTACTGGTTGACATCGTCTTCATGGCACACTCACGTTGGATCCCTCTTGAAAGTAACCCAGAGGTAAAACACTTCGCGAACTACCGAGCCCCTTATTCACGTGGGATCATCATTGGCAGGTATTTAATTCCGTACGTCAACAATTTGGGTCTACCGATCCAGCGTAACTCAAGCAATGATTTCTGTACGGCCGGTAGTGGGCATATGCAGCCGGTCTACCAAAGGATCAGGCTCACTTCCACGATGTCTTCGGACTGGATGACGAGGTAATGCGCCGTCTGCCAATAGTGATTAGCGCTGTCACCCTTTGTTGACATCGGTTCGTAGCTCCTCGCCATGGTGCCCTCTGGAGTTAAAGCAGTTGCACTGCTCTTCCCTTGCGCGGGCATAATTTCCGCCAAGCGAACGGAAGAGGACTCCAGGATCCGATCTAGCGGC
This sequence comes from Boletus chippewaensis, assembly GCA_038093335.1. Classification (NCBI taxonomy): domain Eukaryota; kingdom Fungi; phylum Basidiomycota; class Agaricomycetes; order Boletales; family Boletaceae; genus Boletus; species Boletus chippewaensis. Next base: position 7,558 of record JBBPRZ010000058.1, on the reverse strand, counting down.
CAGGAACCTATTGATCCGGGGGTATTCTGGATGAAGCAAACGGTACACGCATCATCGTTCTCGCCTCCAGAGCTTGGCTGACGGAGATCGTTCGAAAGATTTCAAATGCCTGTGGAACGATGGGTTTGATCCACAGCTTGGCGAACGTCAGTATCACGGTGTTTTGTTAATGCCGTTCATACTCTTAGAATCGTGTAGACCAACGTGTTGTTCGTTCCTGGCAGCCCCCTCGCTAAATTTATCGAAGAATGCAAGGGTACATTGTGTCTTTTACATCCGCTCTTACCGTATATTGATCGGTACCTAGGCAAGACTCCAGAGGAACGCGCAAAGCTGCTGGAAACGACACCGCTATTCGAGAAGATACACGAGTCCGCAGCGTCGTCGGGTCAAACCGCAGTACCTCAGGACCTAGACACCGATTTGCATTTCACTTGCTTTGTCAAGGCTCCAGCGACGAAGCCCACCAGTGATGCAGCGCAACGGTGGCGTTTGATTGAACTGGACGGGGGTCGAATTGGACCGATTGACAGGGGGGAATGCGATGATCTCCTTAAGGCATGCCCTTACACGCCAAATTTTAGAAAGGGTTCATTCTCACACGAAAAACAGGACACGGCGAAATACGTGAAGGAATTCTACATATCGCAGGCGAAGAGTATAAGCTTTAGCATGATGGCGCTCTGCCCGGGACCAGAGAAAGAGTATTAGGGTATTCTTGCTTGACATCTGCTATTATACAAAGTATGTACATGGAAATTTACAGTGCATGGTGGTTCATCGACATCCAGCGTAATTCAGGTGCAAGAGAGGGTTGACAGGCCATTACGTGCTACAATTGTGAGCTGAAAGCAGCTCGGACATGGATGCAGGTATTTCCTTCAGCATCCTGGCAATAAATCTGGATACATTGAAAGTGCTATCAAAGTCAGTGATGTCTTCGCCATTCCCAATCTCGACGATTTGGGATCCTGATGCAGCAAGCTACGTGGTTGAGTTGTCATGCAGAAGAAGTGTGGAGCCATGTGACTAACTCGCAGCAACTGGATAGGGGGGAGCTTGTCTGATTTTGCTTCCACTTTCGTCCCCCGTAGAATATCCTTCACCAAGAGGGGTTCTGCAGTCAGTGGTCGTGCAATTCCGATAACTATATTTTGCAAATATCAGCGACCGAGCGAGGCGAAGATGAATCGAACTGACCATCCGTGGAACCCAAATTTATTGCTTCTGCCATAGCTCGTGTTGTCCTGAAGCCACCCGTTACGGCAATCCTCGACTGACTCAGATGTGGCCTAAGTTGATCTGCAAAATCAATGAAATATGCTTCCCGTGCAGCGGAAAAGAGAGTCTGGTAGGAGTGTACATGAGGCGCTAGGTTTACGCGCGAGTGAGACACTCACTCTGTGTTGAGAAAGTTGCTGCCCCTGCTCGTAGGTTCCTCCGCTGATTTCAATCAAGTCGACAGCCGCAGCTTCCAGCACTTTTGCTGTCACAATCGACTCTTCCAAGTCAATCCCATCGGGTACAGAATCCTCACTGTTGATTTTGACAGATAGTATGAATGTTGGATCATTCACCGCCCATTTGATCTCGGCAATGATCTCGAGTAATAGCCGCATACGGTTTTGGAGAGTTCCACCGTACTCATCCGTCCTGTTGTTGGACCTTCGAGACAGAAATTGGTGTATCAGGTAACCGTGAGCAGCGTGGATCTGTAGGAAATTAATTAATTCAGCTTCAAACAGGGTGGGGAAATCACTTGAACCTGGACACCGTCAAATCCAGCTTTCTGCAAGAATGAGGCCGCGTATGCGAATCGCTTGACAATATCCTTGATTCCATCCTTGGTCAAGGGCGTTGGCCGTGCGAACAACACGCCAGAAGTCGGTGGGTGCTCTATAGCCGATGACGACTCTGGGTATGGTTGTATTGTGATAGAAACTTGTCGACCTGGGTGACTGAGCTGCCCGAGAACGAGACTCCCGTGTGATTTAGCAGCCCTTGCTACCTCCTTGAAGTCCTCAAGGTAACTTCGTGGCAGATCCCAATCTATAATTGCGTTTCCTATGACCAGTTGTATGACTGTTGGGGACAGAAAACAAAAGGAACATGCCTGAAGCTTCCAGATGGTCTTTCTTTATCTGGATGTTGCCGGTGACCATTATCCCTGCGAACACAGCTCAGGGATTGCAAGTCGTTGCAGACAATGCCGTACCTATATCACCTATTGCCCATGTTTCGTAGAGCCGAACAAGCTCCTCGGTGGGCTGACCACGCTCCATTGGATCGTAAGATGAAAACGTTGAGAGGCGTTCGGACATCGCACTCTTCATGAGCTTATTTTTCGCGGTTTTCCCGCTGAACGGAAACGTGAGCGATTGTCCCAAGGTAATGGCATGGGAGATTTCGGGTGAAGGCATGATAAAGGGATGTTGGATTGGTTGGTACGGATATTGGGGTACACTCCAGCATAATTCTTCATCTTTATAATCCATGTCCCCAAGAGCCTGAGGTTCCTGAAAAGAGAAGGGCGAATTTCCAAACATACTCGCGATACGCGGTCGGCTAAGACTGCTACTATAATTATTCAAAGGATGCTCGGAAATAAATTTAAAAAAGGTGGAAAACGATACCAACATCGATTTTGAACCGTAGAGTGTGTAGTTGGTCCACTTGACCTCTGCAGGGAGTGTTACAATCCAACAGCCGAAGTGGGAAGCGCTGACTAAAGGTGTTACACTCACTATGGCAAAACCGGGTTCACTCGTATTGTAGAAACACCCTAGGAGGCGTTCCTGGCGTTCCGAGGCCCGTAAAGAGTTCGCGAAGTGGATCACCTGTCAGAGTCATTGAAGGTTTCCGGTCACTATCTGAACGTGCGACTGACTTGTTACCGCTTAAGGATCGTGGCGTTGAACCTGGAAGATCTGTTGCAAGACACGGTGAGTAGGAGATAATATGGCAATGATGGTTTGTGCGAGTGTTTCGCATCCTGGGCACAGACCTCATGTACATGCGTGGTAACGACGGAAGTTATCAATCGCCGACGACGTTATCCAAGTATATCCAGTACAGGGGTATCTAGGTGATTCGCGCTTCTTTCGCTAAGACTAGTACACATTGCGGGAAGGCATGACGAACGCGGGTCCAAGGCTGGGCCAGCTGTACAACTGATTTGGCAACTGATATCGGAGGTCAAACGACTCCGACTTCTATCGCCCCACGCTCGTGTTTCGCCTTGAACAATTGACACGAATTATGAATCACATCATGGGATTGGTCGTTTGTTAGCTCACGTCGCATAGGGTAATATGAAGGGGCCCACCACCGCACCACTATGATCCATCGAACTCATACAATTCCGCGCGGGCCAACGTCCGTCAGACTCTCCTTTGGGAAGAAGCCCACTGGATAAAAAGTATATCTCTGAACCTAAATGAACTTTTGGGTTGGTAAACTTATCACGGTTACGGTTTGCATCTGTTTGTATATTGATTTGTCCGCAACAGGCTAGACATTGGTTTACCCGTCATCTTCAAGCCTCAAGGACGGTGGATTTGTCCGTTTCCGCACTGTCCCCAGCTGCAATCTTGGAAAAAGGTGTTCATGTGCGTTCGAAGGCAACGGTCTGTGTCCTGCGGGATATATGTTACATTCACGATTTAGATGAATGTTCGTCGGTCCATGATCCCGGGTACGTCGCATGCCCACCACCTTGCAGCGCGTTCCCGTGCGTGCGCACACAACTAGAGGTTAGTTTTCCCATCGTCTCAGACAGTGGATCTACCCTTCTCGCTCTGTCCTGCGCATTTCCGTGACTGCGCGTTCAACTTTGTTCTTCATCTAAAACTAACGGTCACTCTTCAGCAGAATACTTCATTCTCGTCGCCTCCGTAGGTTGCGTGCCCATCCTTTTCTCGCATAGTTTGCCCATTTCCCGTGCTTGAATCGGGTCTTTACGGTACTGTAGGGTGTGTTTTTACACTGCATGTGTGCATTGTTTGATGTGGATGTTAAATTCGCTGCCTTTCGGCAGGTTAATGTATTGCCAGGTCCTCGAGAGTTGATATGTGTGGTGCTGCGGGCCCCGTCGGTAGGACAATGCTACTGCATGTCAGATCGTTTGTACTGATCACGCAAAATCCTTTGAGAACGTCTGTACTTTCGTCGGCTATATCGCTAACCCTATTTATGAGGTCTCTATGTACTAGTAGCTACTACTGCTTTTAGAAGTATTCGATCTTATCTGGTCCGAGTCACTGGCCACTGGCACTGCTTGCCCTCTAAACTATCGACTTTGACCTTCATCAAGGAAATGGTGTTTGGCAAATTTGACCCCGCTATATGGATCCCAGCGCAGCGTTTGCTGGAGATGTCGAAATGGGTGGGACAGGGTGCCGAGGCTGTGAGTCCTACCAATACCTCTGTCGAGGTATCCACACTCATCGCTGGTCGGCCGTCTTTCAGAGAGTGTTCAAGACATATATCAGGTTTCGATCTTCGCATGATAACTGGGGTCCGCTCGAAGCTGACATCAAGGCGGGTTGTCCGTCCACTCCGGTCATGGCGGACATTCTCTTCAAACATCGGTTCCCCAAGCGCTATAGGCATCCAACCTTGGATGCGACGCTGACACGACAGCGCCTGATTGGGGAGACTCGAACTATAATGAAATGTCTTCGGTAGGCGTGACATCTATCTTGTGTTTTCGTCTCGCTGAGTCCGACTGTGGTTCATCGTAGCGCGGGTGTGAATGTGCCCGGTATCAGGCTTGTAGACGCATCCGAAGGTTGTCTGGGGTTGGAATTCATAGATGGCCCACCTGTACGGTATCTGATTCCAGCAGGAACCGACGAGCCACGTTATCGACTCATATTTCACAACGAAGAGGACGAGAACGACGAAGAAGAACCAGGCTATGAAGAAATCCCTGACACCATAAGTGCTCGAGCGGCAGATTGGGGATGCGTTAATGACATTTCCATGGGTCTGTGACTTGCAAGTGAACGCTTGAACATTCGGCTGATTGTGCCTTTCAGAAACGCTCTTGGAGAAGATTGGTGTGGAGATCGCCAAGCTGCATCTGATTGATATCATTCATGGGGACCTAACCACGTCAAATATGTTGCTCCGGGCTACCAATAACGATCTAGTACGTTAATATGGCTTTCATGATGCCAGCATGTCTTCAATATGTCCTTCAGGTTTTAATCGACTTTGGACTGGCATACCACTCTACACTCGTGGAGGACAAAGCGGTGGACCTTTATGTTTTGGAACGTGCTTTTGCATCAACACACCCTGACTCTGAATCTCTCTTTGCATCTATCCTCGCGGCTTACGCGAATCGCACTGGGAAAGACTGGGGTCAAATCAAGAAAAGACTAGATGAGGGTAAGATTTGCCACCGTCAAATAAACTGCTTAGGAACTCAATGTCGTCGTCTTTCAGTCCGCCTCCGCGGAAGAAAGCGGAGTATGGTTGGCTGAGGTGAGAGGAGGTGAAATTGCTATGGCTTGTGCCATCATCTATCAACCTCGACTTACGTTGATTTTGGTGACCAGATTAGAAACGAGTAAGACGTAAAGGCGTAAGACTATTCCATCGATGAATGATCCGTATATTCATGACATCCTTCCAATGTGTTGGTATACATACAACTTGTTTCTTTCGTACAAAGGTGAATCGGTACCCGCAACCAACAGTAAACTCATACGTCACGCGAGATCCTTACCAGCGCAGACCTTCTCAACCCATTCTACTCCACTTTGAACCTTCGTTAAATTCTCGCAGCTTGTGTTTGTGATCAAGACGTCATCCTCGATCCGTACCCCTCCCATGCCTTCATAGCGGGCGAGAACGTCGGTATTGATGTAAAGTGAGGTATGGATGTCGTAGGATTTCAAAAGGGCGGGATGGAAGTAGATTCCTGGCTCAATGGTCTGGTTTTTGAAGGGTAATCAACGAGTGAAAAGGGTGATGATACAGATAACATCGACTTACTACCACCATTCCAGCCTGCAATTCTAACCTTAATCTCAGGTGCCTATAGAAATCCTTGTGTCCGCCAGGCAGCCCGCTCACCCTGTCATCACCGTCCACGAAGTACTTACCGCTCCCAGCTGGCCCGCTTGCGCTGGGTACATCGTGTACATCCAAGCCCATGGAGTGACCTAAGCCATGTGGGAAGAAAGCAGCACTGAGACCCGTGAGCAGAATTTCGTTGGCGAGTGTCTCTCGAGACTTGACGGCTGCCTTTGTGACCCCCGTTCGCCCGTTAGGGACTGGATGAAATATCAGCATAAGATCACAATGGACTTGAGTAAGGGAAGAGCAACACACTTCCAATCGTTCCATCAGGATCCTTGAATATGCCCATGTCTAAGAAACCATCCACAAGGACACGGTGGCATAATAAGTGCACGTCATCCCAATGCGTTCCAGGAGCAACGATCTTGAACGCCTCCTGAACAAACAATGGTTGATATGTCTCCACATGAATGGCGTGTGAAGGCTAAAAAGCAACAACTTACGGATTGCATCTTCAATACAAGCTCGTACACCCTCCTAGCTTCCTCCGTAAACTTCCCGCCGTTGCCAACTGGCATTGTACGAGTGACTGTCGCCGGAGTAGTACGGGATTCGGGATCAGGGATGATGATATCGACAAAGCCGAGGTCAATATAAGTAAAGTTTTGTGTAGTAGATACGTACTGTCCGAGCTATAACAATCCCACTCACACCCAGCATCAATCAACAAAACCTGCGGTAATAATTCTGTTCCCTCGGTTTCGTCGCCATGGGAGTGCGCATGCGAAAGGTTCCCATTGTTGGCCGTATCACAACGATTTACTGGACCCCATGCAAAGGCACGGTCATTGCAACAATAATGCAGTGTCGATGCCCGTGTCGACCCTGCCACAATAGGTAGATAAGCTTGGTGTGCAGCACTAACATCAAACATGAGATTTGTCCAACACGACGGAGCAGATAGAGAGAGCTGACCCTTCCCGCCTGCACGAAGCTACGAATATCGCCTCTGCTTCGGCTTCCTTCTCAATAAGCCATTCTCCAGGTAGGCGGGGAGTATGTGAAGATTGCTTCTTGATCCTCCCTGCAACGGCCGATCCAAGCACACGCATGATGACTTCATGTGCGCGTGAGCTGATGTCATTAGCTTTGCGGATCATGGCAATCTCGTACGGATCCTTGATGAGTCGTGTCTTGTGAAGCGCTGGAAGGAGATATTCGGACGTCTTTGTTGGGACCGACTGCAAGGCCGCTTGTAAACCATCCACTCTACTGGCAGCAATGTTGGGGAATTGGTCCGTTTCAGGAAGTAGATGAATGATGGTGCCTCGAGGAAGTTGTGAGATGGCGGCTACGAGCTTAGGAAGATGCTCGACCTCATCCACTGCATACATATCCCGTGCCTCTTGAAGTGTGGGTGGAGCGGGGGACCACAGCAGATCCTGCACTGTGGGCTCAAAGATGTATATGGTGGTTTTCAGTGTGTGGCTCAGCACCTGATTCTGCGCGAGAGCAGGGGAGGTGGGGT
>JBBPRZ010000057.1:0-14928 GCA_038093335.1 Boletus chippewaensis | reverse complement strand
TATTGTCCAACTGCCAGCTTGAGAGCTGGAACTGGCGGTCAGGGCAAGGTCCGGTAAAAACGAAGCAGCGAGTCCGTCGGCCGCGCTGACTCTCGCCGCACAACTCTAGGTCGCTTGCAGGCAGGGTTTTGAACACAATGGACTTGACTCATCTGCGATGGGTGCCACCGGTGACACGATTAGATTACCTGGATGCTACAAACGAAGCAGATGTACATCGATGATCATGCGAGCAGAGAGAAAATGTGAGTTGCGAGGACTGAATAAATAGGATCTGCAACGATGAGTACCGACACTGTCTCGAAACTATGCGAAAAATCAAGTCCATGTCCATGAGTAAGTGGGTACGTTCAATGCAACGCGCACTACCAAGAAGACCATTCCAGGCTCACCCGAGAGGGATTCGTTCTATTCAATGACCCATTTCCGGACGGCTTCTTTCACGAGTCTGGTCATTTCCTCTTTAGCCTGCTTCTTTGCGCTGTCTGTGATACCGACCAGCCTGTCCAGCGCACGTGGGGATGTCACGAGGGGGTCGAACTCGAGCAGATGACCATCTTTCGTAGGTATAGACACGAGGGCGGAAGTAGAACTCGAGGGCGCCAGCGGGACTGGAGCATTGTTCGAGGACGGTGGCACATTGTCAGATGACGCCAAGAGCTGCGTTCGTGAATTGGAACGCGAGTGTGCGGCAGAGTGGGCGGCGGCGTTTCGCGTCTGTGAATTGGTGCGCGCATGCGTAGTCCCGTTTGGCTGCGGTTGGGGTTGGGAAGAGGACGAGGACGAAGCGAGGTTGACGGATGAATCACACCGGATGACAATGCTGTTGACGCGTCGTAGCGTCTTGGATGCTGGGGGTTTGTCTATTTGCTTTTCCTTGCCTTTTCCTACGAGATGCGATTCCTCTTCTTCTATCTCTTCTCCGGTGAACCAGCCTAGCCCGAGGGTATATGGATTTGCAAGCGGTGATCCGTTGACGCTAACCATGCTTTCGTCGCGTCGAGGTGCACGCAATGTTGGATATGTGGGTGCTTTGGGGGGTAACATGGTCGGGTTGAAGGTTGCACTGGAGGGTGGACGGGTACGTTGGGTGGTGGTCGCATTTGAATGAGGTTGTTTAGCCGGAGATGTAGTTCGAGCGAGGACAAATGAAGGTGCTTTACTGGGCTTCTGGAGAGCCGGAGAAGGTTTTGGGACAGGTGGACGTGTCGTGGTCGTTCGGAGAGTACCTGGCGTACGGTTGCCCACTGCGCGCGACGCGTTCGATGGCCCAGCAACCGGTTTTTTCGGCGTCGCAGTCATCATGCGCGCTGTGTGGTATGGTTTCGGTCAATCCGGCTCGAGAAAAAAGGCGCGGACGAAAACTCACCGTTCTTTGTAGCCCTCGCTTGGTCTGCTTCCTGAGATCCAGACGCCTCTACCTCCTCCTGCGCAGCCGCCCACTTTCGCTTCCGTGTATCTCTATCGATCTCAAATTCGGTCCCCCCCACCCTTTCGCTCTGCAGTCCTCGCAAACAAGCCTGAATATCCCCGTTGTATTTATCGGCAAACTCGCCCATGGTTACCCCTCGAACAAGCCTGGGGATGCGTGAGATAAGCCCTTCTTGGTGGAGCCGAAAGTTTTCGAGTGCGACGGCGAGCCATTCTTCGAGCTGTCGGACACGGTGTTCGACTACGTGGCATCGCGATAAGAGACGACGTCAATGGTTGTCGACCACACGTAAGAGGGCGAGGATCATGTAGCGTAGAAGCACGAGCTAGTTGAGGACGATGCACGATGTGGAGGCAACAAACAGTGTCCATACCTTCAATGTCGAGGTTCTTGATGAGCTGCTGCTTCTCTTCGGGCGTGTATTTACGTGTCGATTTGGGTACCTTCATGTCGATGAAGCGTCCGTGTCATGTAGCTGTCAGTTTCGGTGTGCTGATCGACGTCCTCGACGCGCTCGACGCTGCTTTGCTCGACGTTCTCAACAGCGAGCACCGCTTAGGGTTTTCCTACAGGGTATTTGTCACGTGACCAGTAGAACACTTGACCACGAAAACAAAACTCAAGCTTGGTTTTGACGCGAATGCAGCGATTGACATGGCCACGACTCGCGTTGATCATCGCCGGGAGACGCGTCGTGCAGCCATTTCACGCCCGGACGCTGCGCATCTTGCTGCCTTCCAGGGCAGAGCTCATCCCCCACCCGCCGACACCACCATTGGCTGCTCATCACAGTGATGCTATTTTGCCAGAGTCGAAGAAAGTCAAGAAGAAGAAGAGCACCTCTACAAAGCCCAAAGGAAAGAAACCCGCTTCCGTGACACACAAGAAATCCAAGTCCACGCAGATCGTCGCCCGAGACTCGCAGCTTAAACGTCAGAAAAACATGCGCAAAGCCAAGGGGGTGTCTGCTGAAGAACAGGCGCGAAACGGGAGTGGTTTTACCTCAGATGATTGGGGGAAGGATGGTACGCTTGCTTTGTTGGACATCCCAATGTGACCTATGCCATTGCGTAGAGCTAGCGCCGCCAACGAAGGGTCGCAGTGCATCCAAGCTTCGGCCCAGAAAGGAGATTGTGCCAGTCCCGTCCAAGTCATCGTCATCCAGCCGTGCACTTCCCCCACATCATATTCCTTATGTGCGCCGCACGGAAGGTTACATCTCCGACGATACCGAACAATGTAACAGTGTCCTCCGAGGTGCGTCACGACATTCCTTGTGGTGAGAGTACAATCAAAATCAACTTTGCCGAAACCATGGGTTGTAGACGTCGAATCTCCTTCCGAGCATAAACCTATCGCTCAGCTTGCACATGGCCTCGACCGTGTGTTATTCAAGTCAGTGAGGTTTCGATTTCTCGTTCTCTCTCACTCGATTGAATTGTATCGGCATCGTTTTCAACCTCGCGGTCTCGTACCAGCCCAGGCGTGTATTGGCTCCGAGATCCTCGTTCTCGCATTTACAACTTTACGCCATGGCTGGAATCCATACCCGCAGTCACTGATTTCGCTTTTGAGCGGGTGACAGGATTCGTCAAGAGCTCGATGGATAACGTACGTGTATTCATAGGTCTTCCTATTCACCCACTCCTACTTTTGATCGTCCTGTTTGCATCATCTAGGATCTTTGGAAGGTTGCAAAACAATACAAACGGCCGTTTGCAGGGTCGACATCTTCGCTGACAGGTCTCTTGAGTCATTGTTATTTTCTGATCTCTGGAGACAAGGAAGTGGATACTAGTTCTTTGAGTCGCGCGTTTCTCCACCAGGTGAGTGTATCCGGACGTCACATGCGCAAAGCAGGTTTGCCAGCTATATCACTGTCCTGTAACTGTTGACCATCGGAACTAACAAGCCTTTGTTAGCCAACGAATTTTACTCCCGGCCAGCGCATGCCTACATCCGTGGTTCTCAACTATAAGGAAGGGGTGTGGTTAGTTGACTCTGATAAAACGCAGGAGTTGGCCGAGAAGAACGTGCTCACTTGGATGGTCAGCGCTATTTAAATTTATCGGCCGATCCTGGAATGCCGTACAAGTTATGTTAATCATTGCAATTCAGGGGACAATGCTGGAGAAATTTTTGACCGTATCCGAAGGAGAGTTCAAGAAGCTATTGCGTTCTGCATCTATGGTCGAGGAAGAATCTGATACGAGGCGAGAAGCATATCGGTATGCGATGGTGAGTGGTTTTTTGTTACTCTAGAATTATTCATTCTTATGTCGTGCTTTCGTGGTACATGATCTGCACAGTCGGATCGGTTTGTTATGCGCTCGCAACTTGACTGTGTTGACCCCCGGCTACCTGGAACTGGTGTTTTTGACATCAAGACGCGTGCTGCTGTGCCTATACGGTTGGATATTCTCAATTACGAGGTAAAACCCAGATGCATTCTTCGCAATCAATACTATGGGATTGACGGTTGTGCACTGATAGGAAAATTCGGGATACTTGATCAAGACGCTGACTGGTCCTCTTGAGAGCATTGAAAAGGAATATTACGATCTAATTCGAAGTGCTTTTTTGAAATACAGGTGAATTCATCTCTCTTTATCCTTCAAACACAGCTCACATCCTTCCCGACTAGCTTCCAAGCACGCATTGGCAACATGGACGGTGTTCTGGTCGCATACCACAATACGGCGCGGATTTTTGGCTTCCAATATGTGTCTCTTGAGGAGATGGAGGAGAGGTTGTATGGTTCGGGGAACGGCACGAGGGTGTTCAACAAATGCGTGTCTTTACTCGAGAGAACACTGAGCGACGTCGTGTCAGTATATGGTGAACGGGTAGGCTTGTTCCAGTTTCCGTCGTCCCCCTAGCGGGGACCTGGCACGACAATGTGTGCTTACTCTCTTCTGCAGAGCGTCAAATGCACGTTCGAGACACGCGAACTGAGTCAGGAGCTGAACGTCTGGATTCAGCCGGTCGAATGGGATGAACAGGTAGAGGGAAAACCATGTCCAATCACGGAGATCGACGTTGGAGTGGTGAGTTACCTCGATGGCGAGGAGGTAAATGGTGCAACAGCAGTTTCAGACGGTCGTGGATGTGAGCGAAATTGCCACATTATATTCTATGAACTGGCTCAGCTCGTTCCCTATGACAGGGGTACTCCAGTGGACGCTGACCGAATCTGCCCTGGATGAGGCTGAGATTCGTCGGCGACTTGATGGCGCATGTGATCGCCAGTTTAGAGCGCTCAATTTCCCTGCGGGTATCAAGACGGTCGAGGAGATGGAAAAGATCTGGGCGGAAATTGATTTTGGGGGTAAGCAGGTCACGCAGGAGATGATCGCCACAATGAAAGAATTTGGTTCGCATTCCAAGTGAGTTCCCGTCCATTTTCTCTTCTGCCACTTTTCCCCCTTTCCCGACCTGTGTTGACTTAGACGCTATTTTACTCTTGACAGAAATGATACTGCCTCGGATGAGCGACCTGTGAGCGGGAAGAACGGGCTGGCGTATGAGCAGCAACTAACGACCCAGAATAAGAGCTCCGCTGCGCATACATCGCCCCCAGACGAAGCCCCACAAGAAACGCCTTCTCTTGCCTCGCCCTCCTCTGATTCCCCGTCCTCATCCCAATCTCCCCGTCCATCGTCTTACCTCTCCTCCTTTCTCAGCTTCCGCGAACCCAGCAAGAACATCAAGCAACTCCGTCTGCTTGCGCTTCAAGGTCGACAAGAGACGTTACGCGAGGAAGCCGAGGGTCGCGAAAAGGTAGTTTGGGGTTCGGTGGATGAGTTGCCGGAGGCGGAGGTGCGGCAGGCGGAGGGGGGTGATGACCGCGACGGGGATGGCGACGGGGATCAGGATTGTCCTGGACTTGGACCTGTATTGGGTGATGGGACGTTGCCGGGTGTAAAGGAGCGAGAAGTATCGGAAGTAGGCAGGGTGATGGTTGGCGGTGGGTCACCGGTGTTGGAGTGAACGATGGGATAGGGGCGGGGGAGAGCTCAGTGCAGTAGAGGAGGGTGTTGGAGCAGGTGTGTCTGCGCTTGGGTTGATGCACAGGGAGCGGGAGACCACTGATGACAAGGCCCGACGTCAAATAATGATGATTGGTACCGCAAAGTTGAACGAGGCTATACCTTGGTATCTTAGTCTGTTGGGCCGTTACGCGTACCGTCCGTGTCGTGCCACCATATTGTTCCCGACTTCTGAGGCTAAACAGCACCACTTAAACAAACCAAACTGGTTGAATCGTCCCTTTGTATTGTTCATCACCACCACAATCAGTGGTAATAGAATGCGAATACCATCCTCGCCATCTGCAAGCAATCATATTCTAGTATCTTACGACTAACACTCTTTGGCCAGACATGCACCAACGACGCAATGCAGCGATCGCTGGTTGGGCGATTAATTTCCTCACATTCGTAAAAATGGTTCCAACTTCAGGACAGGCGAACGTAGCAAGAAGTAGTACAAGTTCTCTGAAAATTCGCCGGTAACGGAGATAATAATACAATTCGCGCGAGAGAACATGAACTGGATCCTAAATCCTCTGCTAACTTCGAATCGTTACATACTAGCACTGTGGAAGTCAGCGTTCAGCCTAGGCCGGTTACTATGGAAAACTTGGCTTACTTCGCTGTTTCACTAATCTTCACCTTACCGACTAGGTAAAGGTCGGCTGGAATGTGCAACCCGGATGTCTTGTTAATGTCGATGACCTGCTTGTCGCCCGGAAAGAGGAGGTTGGTGGTGAGGAAAAAGTTGACGCTCTGAAGTGGAAGATCGAAAGTAGGCAAATCGACATGGACACTGTTCACCCAATCCGGAAGCACACCACTCTTCCCCAGCCATCCCTCCCATCCACTCGGATCCTCGGCTTCAAACTTGTCGCCCCAATCACCCTTTGATACAGAGCAATCCAGCTTGAAGCTGTAATCGTCCAAGAATGTCACCAGCTTGGCATGTTTGTTACTATCCTTTGGTATCGTATGGGTGGCCTTGACTGTGCCATACGTGGGGGCAGGCGGCGTGCCAATCGCTGGCAGGACTTGGGTGGTCCATTCGAATGAATAATCGAACTTCCAAGCGAGTGTGTATACCGCGGCGTCTGCATGCTGGATACCCGTCTGTGAGCCACGGCAGCGAAAGAGAAAACACCGCTGACCTCGCTCAATGTCAGTTCGAGTGGGGGAAGATCCTTCGAAACCGCTGCCGTGTAGTACCGAACACTACCGAGTTTACCCTCCACGATTGTGTTCACTCTCTGGCGTTTAGCGCTTTCGCCAGTATCGATCTTTATCTTCATGCTGCCTTTGCTGTTTTCTAGGGTACCTGTGTACTTTTTGGCCTCGATAGCGGGTTTGAACACGCTTTCATATATCATATCTTTAGAGAAAATGATACTCGCAGTCTGGCTTGTTGGGATTGGCGAACATTTCAGCGTATTTCGCCACAGGCGCTCCCACTCCGTGGCTAACCCTTCTTTCATCCCGTCGTTCTTGGTTCTAGTTTGGATGAATAGAGTGAGTACACCAGCATCGGTGGGCTTCGGGGCTTCCGAGGGAAGAAAAGCATGGAATCGAAAAGATTTCGGTTTGAGCTGAATCGTGCCGGAGGGTGGGGGAATCGCCTTGACGCGAGCTATTTCATAGCGGATGGCTTTGCCGGGGGCCGTAAGCAGCTCCTTGATGGCAGCGGACACATTGGGGATGAACGAATCGAGGATGGGAATTTCGGGAACGCTTGAATTTTTGTCGACCTTGATGTCGACCGTGAGGTCCTCGGAAGTTGGTAGATCGATAACGACACAGCCTTGTTTGCTACCTTCATCAGGGATGACGAATGGTTGGTCATAAGATTTCGTATCAGGGTCCGCAGCTCCTTTGGCAGTGGCAAGCTTGAGCGTCCCAAGGACCAGAGAGTAACGACCGGGGCGGATGATTGCAGGATCACCGCCTTCTGCTCTCGCAGTCCCATCTACAATCGGAAAGGACAAGTTGCAGGAGGGTCCTTTGGCGTTCCGTGAGTTGAAGCTGAGCAGTGGGGCTGCCAACTTGAAGTCGTAATTGATATAGACGTATTTCGATGGATTGAAAATATCAGGTATCTTGATTCGACTACAAAAAACTGTGAGCGAAAGTTGAAACAATGCCTAGAACAAGCTCACCATTTGATCTCCGTGAGCTGTGCTTTCGACTTGTCCTGGAATGTTTCATAAAGAAGATCGTTGATATCCGACTCGCTGGATGAAAGGTGAGCGTCTGAGACGAGAAAGAGACGGGCCACAAACGTGTAATTTACGACAACATCCCAGTCAAGAGTCATAGATGATTCCTTCTTCATCTCCTCCACAGTGTCGGTAACGCTCTTGGGATAAGCCATGTTGCGTGAATGGTCTCCTAGAGGACCTGGATAAGGAACCTGGAGACTGGGGGCGGTTTATCAAGGCAGCCTTCGGGTCTCGGCTCGGATGGGTTCTTGTAACATTCTTCCTGTGGAGCAGTGTCCCTGAACAAAACATGCTGTCAACGCTATTCGCTCTTCCGGAATGGAGTAGTGGCCAGACTAATAAGTCCAAGTTCAATAATGCCAACTGAACCTTACCTGCACTAATTCGCGTGCATGGTATGGAAGACGGGCCGCCTGTCGGGTGGCGTGAATGCTGAAGTTTTCAGGGAAATTCCCGCCCGGATGTACAATGTGTCATGCAAAAGCGAACCGCATGCGTGACAGTGCTGAAACCAATCAGTCCTCTATGCATGATCCATTATAGTCAAGGGCGAGCCCACTTCGGATCCGCTGCATCGACGGGAACCGAACTGGAAAGTCTGGAATACATGCTGTCGATTGCGTTCAACCAACTTGACAGTTTGAAGTGAGTCTCGACGGGGCCTCATGCCGTTCAGCGTCGCTATTCTACTCCTGGTTACTCGGAACCACTTTGCTTGTTCGAGTGCCATAGGTAGAAGACTATCAGGTGAAGCAGGGGAAGTCACCGTGACAAGTGCCAGTTCCGGCAATCGGCAAACCCGCCTCCCACCGGAAACTTCCCCATCCGCTGCGCCAATCCGATAGCCTGGACGGTGTGAACAATCAGGCTTCCGTACGGCTTCAAGGTGGATCTTTACTAGGGGAACGCCACCTGATGGCGGACGGAGACTGAGTGGAGACGAGGCTCCGACGATCTACTGCCAATACGGTTCCACGACCATTCCATTTTCTGACTACTCCAATCCCGCATTCCAAACGGAAACGATCCATAGCGCTAGTCTGCGCTGCAGCGGCAGTGCTGTGGCCGTGCTTTTGGGATAGGTGGTGTTGGTAGAATTTTTGAGGTAAGTTACCTCGTAGCAAGTGCCAGGGTGGAGATTTCAAGGCGTGAGGCTGAATCCGGCTCAAGGCTGCTAGTGTTCTTCCGATCAGATGCCACATTAGCTTACCGGAATGATCACCGCCAGTCCCCACCCACCTACTACTTTGGTCGGGTTTCGGAAACATACTAAGAAGCGGTCCGTTACGAAATTTACCGAAAGGTGACTACCCGGTTCCCGAACGTCTGGTTCGAAACTAGGTCAATGCTTTGTTGACGTGATGAATGTTTTTGCTACTTTCGTATTCGGGACACCTCAGGGAAGTATTGCACAAGAAGTATGTATAGCGCCGCGGAGGATGCACAACCGAACAGCAACTTACCCAGTGGACAGGTGGGTCGTCAATCTGTCGCGATACCGCTTGAATGCTCACAACGCCATCAATTATGAATAAGTTGATCGCCAGTGGGACAGTCACGGTGATCCTCCCTCATCAAGCATCATGCAATCCCCGCATCTCCCTCCAGACCAATCCCTTCGTATTTACAAGAGAGCTCAACGCTTGGTCATTCTTTCCGTCGCGGAGGATGGTATCCGTGTTGGCACAGGGACACAATATCCAACGTTTAAGGACACCGATTACACCGATGGAGTATACATCTTCACGGAAAACCTTACTGCGACGTCAACCATCCAGGCACCCTGCGGGTTGATGGTGGCCACGTCAAATCTCAGTGGCCCCGAAGGCACAGTGTTGGACTGCTCTGGTCTTCCAGGCGATTTCGGCACTGGGGGACACCCTAGCGGATATCCGGGCGGTCCTGGAGGTAACCTCGGGGTGTATATCCAAGATCTTGACGATGACGCTGCCAGAGCATTCACCTTCCTAGCACGTGGTGGAGATGGTGGCGATACTTTTGATTCCAAAGCCAGCGTTGGAGATGGGGGCGGCGGTGGGATGATCACCAGCGTGCTACAGCCCACATACCTTCGAGTGATGAACTTCGTCCAAGGATACCTTGCTCGTCCAGAGTTCCGCACTGGCGATGTCCCGCGGGATCGTATTCTAGTCGCTTACGGCGATGCTCTCTATTACGCGACGCAGGAAGTGCTTATAATGGGTCTAAATCTTTCAGCGAGCCCAGACAAGATCAGAGAAATATTCGTCAAACTCTCTTTCGAGGTGGAAAGGATCGAACTAGGGGAGACAACCACCGTAAATGATCTGCACTCTGCCGCCATGACTGCAATACTCGCCCTCTCCGCCCAAATTACTCGACAGCTTATCCTCGTTGCACCCGACAAAGACTATACACGCGGAGGATATCCGGGCGCTGGCGTAGGTGTGGTTGTCCCACCAGGAAAAATAGGCGCAGAGGGCGAACAAACCCAAACATTTCTCGAAACATCTACCATCGACTTGCCCAACGCACAGCTACCATTCGCTCATCCTGAGCAATGCGCCATGCTCCTCGAACGCGCCAACCTCTTTTTCCGCATGAACTCTCCGAAATTACACCTGCGTGCACAGTTCTTATATCAGCGTATCATTGAGCGTTTGGGCTTCCTATCCCTCAAGCCTTCTGACCCACTCTATCAAGTGTATGAAACCTACCAGAAGAAAGGAATCATACCGTCAACCAGTCTAAAGGACCTAGCTGGTATTCGGGAGTCTGCGAACGCACAGTTGATTCGACTAAATTCCGGGAAAACGGTGAGCACTACACCAGACGAAGTCTCCGTTCCCCAGCAACTGACGTGTATATTTAGGACTATTACGGTTACTCGGCACGATGGGTGCCGAGGGCTAGCTACAGCTTCTACAAACATGTCCTGGATGAAGCACTCACAGACCTTGAATCATTCGAAAATGCGTATATCCAGTACCACGCTGCGCTCGATGAGCAGGAAGATCTGAACGACAAGCTCGAGCTGGCATACAGCAAGACCTCTAGAATTACCTCCAGCTTGGACAAAGACAGAGGGGATATCTGGTCAGGCTTGCAGGAGCTAAACAGGGGCATCACAGACATGACACCCGTCGTCGAAAAGGCGCATAAGGAACTGATGGAGGCTTACGAAAAGGAGAAGAAGAAGATACGAAATGCGTTTGGGTTGAGCATCCTCCAAGTGTATGTCTGACCTATCGATCAAGAAACAGTCCGTTAATGGTCCTTTCAGCATCAATGCGTTCACAAGTATCGCGTTTGCACCAAATCTGGAATCACTTGTCAAGAGAGTAGGCGATGTCGTCCTCCCAGGTTTTATCACTGTTCCAATTATCAGCGGGGGTACCGTCACCAAGGAGTATCTTGCTTCGCAAATCAATGAGAGCGAAGCTACCTTTGCAAAGATCTCGACCGAGCTGAAGCAGAAGATCGATGGCTCATACGAGCTCGACGAGGCTTTCACCAAACGTCTCATAGTCGAAAAGGAACAGATGCTTTCTCAGCTTGACAATTTTTCCAATGCGGCGTTCACCGACCTTGATGACGAGGAGACACGCAAGGACTTGAGAGAAAAATTCGACGCGTATATAAATGAAGTGACGAAGCGGAACGACTTGATCTTTCAGTACAATGTCAATATCAAACTTCTCCAGCAGAAGACCGACGAGAAACTGGAATATGAACAGAAGAAAAAGGAATTGGAGAATAGGCAGGTTGAACATACCGACCCAGATCTTCCTGCTATCACTGCCTACGTCGAGTCGATTTATCAATCTTCTCGCCTACGCGTCACGAAGCTACTGGAGGTCCTGTTACGCTCGCTCAGTTTCCGCATGTTGCGCTCGCGTGATATCGTTGCCTTCGCATTTGGGAGTGAAGACCCCGAACCGGACACAGTACCATTATCTCTCACCTCTACCGTGTTGACTGCAGCCCGTAGTGAAATCGAGGACATATTTAACAATGAGGTTGAAGAATGGGGTGCCGAGCCAATACGTTTCCCAGGAAACTTCGACCGCGATACAGGCAAACACTATCATCTAAACAAGAACGAGCGGGAGCAACTCTTCAATAATTACTCGGTAGGTCCTCAGTCATCATTATGTTCAATTTCTTCATGAGGCTTTCAACAAGGTCACTGTGAGGATACCTCCGGTCTTGCGGCACACCACGCCGTCCGGAGACTTCAAGGGGTGCTGTAACGTGCGGGTGTACCGGGCCCGGTTCAAATTTACCGGTCTGAAGACTGCGGCCGACGTGAAGGATGGAGAGGAAGTCTTTGTTCACGTGCAACTGACCCATAACGGTCACGAAACCATCGTGAATCGCTCAAACGAAGCCGTCGAATTCGAACATAGTCCCATTGCGACGATATACTCGTACTACTTGCACAAGAATGGCAAGATGTCCGTCTTGGACAATGGAAACATCGCCGAATCTGATATCAACCACACTGCCACATCTTATGCACCACCTGGACCATTTGCCGAGTGGAAGGTGGACCTGGATGGCACGGAATTTGACAAGCTTGATTTTAGTGACGTTACTGACGCCTTTTTCGATTTATGTGGAACGAATTATGCTTACATTTGACCCGCGGAGGAAAGTTCTATGTAACTCGTGTGTAGTATAGGCGAAGAAACAACAGAAATGACATCCGATTGTTCGTCTCGTGCAAGATGGTTTAATTTGGGTCCAGCATGATTTGCTACTATCGGCGTTGATTTCGAGTGTTGGGGGGTTGGACGGAGAAGCACTGCCTGCCGAGCAATGCGACAGACAACCACACGATTCGGCTGACCATCTTCTATTGGCGAATTTGTTTGTGAAATCTATGCACAGTGAGCGGCGAATGTGTGCCTGAGTCTCTTCCCCGTCGCCCTCGCCCATTGGCATAAGTACTACTACCAATATCCGGTCCTCCATTTGCTCATCCACACCTTGGAAAGTTCTTATCACTGACGGCGAGTCGACGTGGCAAGTCCAGCCTGGACATCCCCATCGAGTATCGCCGTCACCGTCCCAAACTTCCATCATTCCTGTCGCCTGTTGTGCACCCGAAGATCTGAGATCTGCTGGCAGCGATCACGTGAGCAGCCACCGGTCAAGTAGGTTCCCGGAGTAGCCGAAAATGGAATTCCCAACTCCTCCGAGTCAGGGTTCCCCCAAAACATCCACCAGCATCAAACCCTATGGACGCCGTATGCAAGCTTGGATAAATTTGTCAGGATAGAAGATTAGGTTGGTCCATTCAAACTGTCAACTCGACAACAATGAACGGTGCCCATTCATTCAAGTTCGGTTCCAGTAAGTTCGGCTCAATATCATGGATCATGGAAGTCTAATGAGATGCACTACCAGCACTGCCCCAGCGTGTACTAGCGATGCCGGTAAGTGCAAGAGCGTAAGTTTTTTTTTCCGTCGTTGAGGCCGTCGTCTTTACATCCGCAGTTCATCTCGTTTATGACAATACACCCGGGCCGGACTGAATCTCCTGAAAGTTTCCATCATTTGCCGTCACCCGACAGTCTTCCATACCGTGCACCCGACTTAGTGCGGCCCCCAGCCAGGTATACGGGTTAGATTGCGTTAACTGGGACTCATCAGTCACGCCTACATACTCCGTTCGGAAGAGCGAATAGCATTGGCAGAATAAATTGTTCAGGGACACTGCTTCACAGGGAGAATGTACAGAACCTCTGTTCGAGTGGAGACCTGAAGCGGCTGCATTGATAAACCGCCTGCTGGACACAAACACCATATCCAGGCCCTCTAGGAGACCATCCACGCAACATGGCTTATCCCAAGAGCATAACCGACACTGTCGAAGGGATGAAGAAGGAGACATCAGTAACTCTTGGCTGGGATGTTGTCGTAAATTACACGTTTGTAGCCCGCTCTTTCTCGTCTCAGATACTCACTCTGCATTGCAGCGAGTCGGACATCAACAATCTTCTTTATGAGACATTCAAGGACAAGTCGAAAGAACAGATCACCGAGATCAAATGGTGGGCTTGTTCTAGTGCTCCTCCAGGGATAGTTTGAGATTTCGCTGACGGTTTTCTGCAGTAAAATCAAAGTGCTTGATATTACGAATCCGACGAATTTCATATATATCCATTACGACTTCAAGTTGGCCGCGCCGCTTCTCAACTTCAACTCACGGAGCGCTCAAGGTCCCTCCTGCAACTTGACCTTGCCCATCATTGACGGGACTGTGCAGCCAGAGGGTGGTGAACCTGCAATAATTCGCCCCGGCCGTTACTCTCTGGTCCTTGGGACGCTCAAGCTTGCCACTGCCAAAGGAGCTACAGACCCTGATACGAAACCTTACGACGACCCATTTGTCATCCCTGATCAAGGTAGCAAACAAGGTTGCGTCGTCATCGATCTACCAACGTCCAGGGACCTCACGGTCGACATCAAGGTCGACAAGAATTCAAGCGTTCCTGAAATTCCCATCCTCGATTCGTTCATCCCTAATGTGTGCCTTGAAATCGAGAAGTTTTTTCGTGTCCCCGACAAAGCCATCCGCTATGAAATAGCCCGCGTCAAGGCGATTCCCCCACCCTCCGGCACGATTCAGCTCAAAGCGATATCTTTCCGATTCCATGCTTTTCTTCCATCTGAATCCAAGAACTCCAACGATGCTGGCGTCCTCACATTATTCATCCAAACCAGAAGCGTCAATCACGGGAGACAAAAGGAATTAGCCACGGAGTGGGAGCACCTGTGGCGTAATAGGCTGAAATTCTCACCGATCCCAAAGGATAAGACCGCGAGCATCATCCTCTCTAAAGATATGATACATGAAGTCGTGTTCAAACCCGCAATCGAGGCCAAAAAGTTCACGGGTACTCTAGAAGACAGCAAAGGCAGCATGAAGATAAAGATCGATACTGGCAAGACCGCTGAGCGCGCCACAGTGGACAACTTTGTTGATGCTAAACTCGGTAGAGTTCGGTACTCCGCAGAAAAAGTTTCTGTGAAGCTTCCGCCACTCGTACTGACAATGAGCGAGGTTTGTCAGCTAGGTGTTTTCTTTTCGCCACCGTGGCTCACGGAAGTGATCCTAGCATGCAGATGCTGCGGTATATACACTTGCTTGGGAGTTCGACTACACGTTCGAATGGGTCATCCAAGTCCTTCCAGCGATTGGCACGCCGCCTGCCCCTACGTATGGCACAGTCAAGGCCACCCATACGATACCAAAGGATAG
>JBBPRZ010000056.1:0-14998 GCA_038093335.1 Boletus chippewaensis | reverse complement strand
ATGCAGAACATGGATTGCGCACGCGACATCTTCGGCAGGCAAGACGGCCGGCGATGGCCGGTTCCGCGCCGGCGCAGAGAGGAGGCACTTTGTTGTGGTTGTCAACGTCAGACATATAACATACCCGCTAGTTATTTAATACCTTCCAGCTCATGGCAATCCAGGACAGAACAAACGAATTTCGCACCTGTGTCGACTCTATACGGAACAGGTCCGCTTTACCACAAAGGACAGCAGAAGCGAAACAGCGTTTGCTCCAGAGCCATGTCAAGGGTACTTCCAGGACCGAGTTTTCGCGAATGGCCTCGTCCATTGGCAAAGACATCAGCAGCACCACCATCAAGCTCGGAAAGCTTGCACACCGTGAGTTATCCTTTGGCTGCCCACACCTCGGCTGTTGACCGGTTCTGGTCGCAGTTGCGAAACGGAAAACATTGTTCGACGACCGGCCCGTGGAGATCAGTGTATGCTTCATCTCGATACTGTATCCCATTGCTCATCCATCTTTCCATCCTTCATTCAGGAATTGACCTACATTATTAAACAAGACATAGCCAACATCAATCGACAGATAGCCGCTCTACAATCATTCCTCAAGCAACACAATGCTCAGGGTGGTTCGAAATCTTCAGAAGGAAAGCAAATCGATGAACACAACCATAACATTGTCATGATGTTGCAAAACAAACTCGCGAACACCAGCATAAACTTCAAGGATGTACTCGAGGTCCGAACGCAGGCAAGTTGGACAGCCTTCTGCCTCAAGGCATTACCTGACCAGATGTTTTGCAGAACATGAAGGAGTCAAAAGACCGCACAGAGCAGTTCATGTATTCTACCACCGCTGCAGCTCACCAAGCGCCCCAAAGTAGGCACATTCATTATTCTGCAGGCTCGCCTAATTGTCCTCAGATTCACTTTTGTTGAATGGAAGACATGACCCAATGGGTGACGGAAGTGGAGACCGTCCAAGCTCCAAAGGCAAGGGAAGACCAGCACAAAACAGCGATGTTCTAGCTATGGACCTGGATGCCGCTGAGGGCGGTGCAGCAGCTTACGGTGGAAGTAGTGCCTTTTCACAGATGCAATTAGTAGAGCAACAAGTACGGAGCATCTTCCTCCCGCGGATCATGCACTAACCAGCAACCAGGATTCATACATCCAATCGCGGTCAACAGCAATCGAGTCGATCGAGTCAACAATAGCGGAATTGGGACAGATATTCACTCAACTGGCACATATGGTTGCAGAACAGCGCGAAACGGTACAACGGATCGATGCTGACACGTTAGACATCGCGTCGAATGTCAGTGGAGCTCAACGGGAATTACTTAAATACTATGCGAGTATATCTAGTAATCGCTGGTTGATGCTCAAGGTTTTTGGTGTGTTGATTGTTTTCGTGAGTCTCCTTTCGAATCTGTCCAAGGATTTATCTGACGGCGTCGTGGACCAGTTCCTTGTATTTATTCTTGTTTCATAAGGCGGACGTTGAGCGCCACGCCGCCAACCACTATTTGTTGGACTAATTTGCTGCACGTAATGGACATTTGATGAAATAGATTCAATGGAACTGTTCAGGTCCTATCCTACTGGTATGGCGTTTACGCCCGTTCCGAATTCTTTGGCCATGGACCTTCGCTTTTTAGGGCCCCTTTGATGCTTCTGCCCCCCTCGGTGCGTCTCTTGTTCCTCGACGTCACCAACTGTCCAAGTTCGCTTGCGAACATGGGTTTGCTCTGTACCAGATGTGGCCGAGAAGCGCTGCGTACCGCTGGATTGCGTGTTCACTTTGGGATCCTGTCGTTTTCGCTATGAAAGTCGAATAAGTTGCGCAAAGTGGACTACATGATTATCGCATACTCGTTGTCCTTCCAACTCTTTATTACGCTCCCCGAGCTTCTTCATACGAGTCAAGCTCTTTCCACCCCCGCCGGCAGTCAGTTCTACGTTGATCTGGCGTCCGTCGAGAACCGAATGGTGAAGCTTGAGCGCCTGCTGAAGCACTCCGTGATGCTTGAACTCCAAGAACGCGCAACCTTTGGACTTGGTGACAGTTTTCGTGGATGATTTCGTAGATGGTTTAGGCGTTAGTAGTCGTACACTGGGCGGTGGAACTTTTCCCGAGAATGAGCAACAAGTTCAACCAGATCACAACAACACACACCGCAGGCTGAAAAATGTGCTTGGATGGCCTCGGGGCTCGTGGTATATTTGAGATTACCTAGGGAGGAGTGAGGGAAACTGTGAACGACTGGCAAGAGACATCGTACCAAGAAACAGAATGAATCTTTGCTTCGTCAAGCTCTTGCTCTCCTTCCCTGTCCCTTCTTCACCATCGTGATCCTCTACAAGTTCATCCATATCGTCGCCAAGAGTCCTTTTTCTTCGCTTTGGTGTCGGTTCGCCTGGCTCGAGGGTTCCCTTTGCTTCTTCACCAGCTTTCCTTTTCTTTGCTGCCACCACCACCCGCGTTTCTGCTTCTTCTGCTTCCCCTCCGGCTTTTCCTTTCCCGAGAAAAGCTTCTGTATTGGCTTGACGGCCTTGTTGACCTTGTGTAGCAGCAACAACAACCTGATCTTCGAGGCTATGGACATCGATCTCGTTGTCCAAATTTCCAGTAATACTTGGTGCTTTACCCTTGTCCCCGCTTTTGCTGCGTTTGCGTTCTCGAAAGGCGACACCTTTCTTCTGGCGCTTCGTAAGCTTTGCTGTGGGGATTTTGGGGAACATTATATAGGAACTTAGGAAGCGAATAGCCGGAAGCAATAAATAGCATAGCGTCGGTACTTATATTAGTCCGAAACGGTAACGATAATATTATCCGTTCGATACATTTGTCTGTCTCAAGACCACTGGCAATGACAAGCAATCAAGCTAGTAGAGGACGACTGATAGATACATACCCATCTTCTTCCCAATAATAGCGTTACACCATGCAACCCCTCATAACCTGCTTAGCAGGAGGTACCCTCCAAAAAGTGTTGGGCAATGCGCTGTTCACCAAGAGCAGCAAGGGGATTAGCCTAGCGTCAAACCATTGACACCCTCCCCAGCTCCTTCCACGTCCCTTTCCTCGCCATCCAACCCGCGTCGATGTCTTGGGATCGGACGCAATATCGGGCTTGCAAGTCCTATTGTGGGACGCAGAATGGGGCTTGAAGAGACACTCATAGACACAATTCCAACCTGTCGTGGATTCGAATAACTGGGGAATGGATATGCTGTAATGGTTGGGGATGACGCCGCCGAACTCGATGCCGGTACCGGGATAGACAAAGGAATGGGAAGTGAGGGTCTCCCATTTGGGGTACGAGGGTAGGAAAGCGACGGATGAGACTCTCGGAGATAAGATATCGAGGGGGACACCGCTCTTCGTTTTGCGGCGGTAGGGTATGGGTCATACCGATCGTCAACTGTGTGCACGTGAACCTCGTCGTCGTCGTCTCCCAAAACAACAAATAACACTCACATTTCCGTTTATTCGAGCGAACTGCGCTCGTTGTTGGAGGAGGTGTGTACCGCCACTGCACCGAGGCCGGGGTTGAAGTGATCGATGGCGATGCCAACGGCTAGGCAGAACATGAGTCTGGTGGCAGCACAGAAGACACGAGCCCGTACAGCATCCACATCCATTGCCATTACCATGGGACTCCCCATTAGAGATGTAAGATCATCTCCATTCACACTGTGCACGGGCGTACAGGGCTTCGCAACCATATGGTCGCCTTGAGGGTCGAGCACAAATATTGCATCGACGTCGTCATCGTCATCACTCGGTGACTCCTCCTCGTGCAGCTCTTCATCGCCAACTTCTTCCGGGTACCGCCCCCTATCAGAGGGTGCACGTGGTGTACGAGGTTGCAATGGAAGATCAGAACATGATGCTAAGAGGCGTTGAAAGGCAGCTTCAGACTTGAACTCATCCTCTTCAGGGCGGGACTCGGCCAATAAGTTCAATATCCTTGGGGGTTTCAGCTTGACAGCCATTGAGAAAGGCTGGTAAGGTTCGCAAGAGGTTATGTGCGACAGTGATACTCACCGGATACGTCAGGCGCTTCGGCCCGACTGTGGTGGAACTGAAAACTGAATCATTGTCGAGCACGCTTAGATTTCGACTTGATGGTGGAGTCGAGGGGTTCAAAAGCTCCTTGTCATTCTCGTCATGAGATTGTTCCGTGTCATGTTCGCATGGCATCGCAATGGGAGGTGTTGGATTGCCCGAGCTACTTGATGGTGAACTCTCGGTGTGCATACGTTCTCTGTCGCTTTCTGATTCCTCTCCGTTCGTGCTTCCGCGCCTAGTTGAAGACATCGTGAAAGATATGGCAAGTGGACTATAGATGCGCTTCTCTGCATAGTAATTCGATGACTTGGGAAGGAGCGACGGACGACGAAAGCGGAGAAGCAATGGGCTAGCTGGCCCATCCTCTGCTAGGGGAGAGACATTTGCTTTGCTTGAAGGCAAAGCAAATTCTTCCGAGGACGAAGGAAATGAGAGACGAGGAGGAGACTGGGACATGGAATGTGTACGAGGACTGAATTGTGATGCCACAAGGTGTGCATAGGAGTAATTACTGGCACCTGTCACACTCTTGCCGATAACACCCCATCACGACCTCTTCTACATACTATTTCACTCAGCCAGCTCAGAAGACGAGTACTAGATATTCGCAGGACTGCTGATTCGGAAGCAAGTAAAAGAAGAAACCCTACGGGACTCTATTCACAATACTTGTACCTTCACAACTAGGAAATGCGTCTCGTATTTTATAAATCAGGCTGATGGCCAGAGACGGTAAGCTGCATAGGTCGCGCTCCCAAGAAGCCCTGTTGACAAATCAGTCGAACTGCACACCGTGAGTTACGGTTCCGCTCACCCATCGTCGACAAGTTTGCGATGACAGCGCCGGGTACCCGCTGGGTGTTTGGTCAGCCAAAGGGACAATACAAAGGTTGAGTTGCGTACCTTGGCTGGTTTTCCTGTTTTGTAACCGAGGGTATAGATGATGCGTCCTACGACGAACGAGGCGCACATCATAGCGGCAGCATGAGGACACTTTAAGCCGAACACCAAGGTGCTATGCACATGTCGCGTGAACGAAATGGATATGAGTGGGTAAAGACGAACTCACGATACCGTAACGATGGGTGCAAACTCGATCGTGTTTTGGTGGGCCCCTTGAGGAAGTGGATAAGTCAGCTGGTTAGAATAATGGAAAGACGCGAGATGGCGAACGTTGGGTACAGTTGAATTCCATGGCTGAAGGGTTCTCCTTGACTTGCGCTGCCTCAGCATATACTGCACACATGTGTCAGAGAGGCTGACAAGATCAAGAGTGCTACACATACGCTGTGGGTACGCGATGCCAGCGCGTCCACGAGCCTTGCCGACGAGGAACGTCTGCCAGCAAAGGAGCCAGCCGAGGGAGACGAGCGACGCGGGAACATAGCCAAATCTGAGGGATGGAAGTGGGCCATTGAGTACAAGGAAAGAAGACAGGGACGTACCCGTTTGGGAGGGTGATTTGTGTGGACATGGTGAAGAAGGGGTGGGGACGTGTTCGGTTCCACGGAGTCGTCCTTTATACCTTTTTTTCTCGGCATGATATGTAAGGACATATGAGACATCTGTGTCAACATGAAGATCGACACTTGAATTATTTATTTAATTAATTTTACACAACCAACTCATTTTGATTTGATCGATTACCTTCAAGTGCTTTGCATCCATCTAGATGGCCAAACGCTCTGCGACAGACCCATCGTCTGATCCGCCACTCAACACAAAGATTCCCCGCCGCTCAGAAAAGCGTGATGCATCATCACTCGACGACATCGGCGAGTTCGAGGACGCTTGGGAGGATGAGCTCGAGTCAGACGAGGACGTCGTGGATGCAGATGCCCCGGACGGTACGAGCAATAACACAAATGACCACAGATTTGTAACACACCTCTCCTATCAGGAATGGACATTGATGAGGTTCTTCCCGCTGTCGAAGAGTCTGAGGAGCAACCACTCCTTGAGGCGTTCATACCTGGCACCCATACTCTGGCGAAAGACGAAATACTAGAGCCGGATGACTCGGTCTACATCATGCGCCATTCAATGGATGTAACCTGGTCATGCCTGTCCTTCGATATCTTACGGGATAGCCTTGGTGACGAACGGCAGCGATATCCTGCAACTGCTTATGTTGTCGCCGGAACGCAGGCTGCCAGATCTGATCAAAACGAGTTATCGGTTTTCAAGATAAGCTCCCTACATCGTACCCAAAGAGACGGAGGTTTGTTGTCAGCATCGGGGCCTTCATAGAGCGTTTGACTTTGGTGACTGCAGATGATGACGACGACAATGACGACGACGACGACGGCGACGCCCTCGATGAAGATGCCGTTCTCGAGTTTCGCTCCGTACCCCATAACAGCGGCGTTAATCGCGTCCGTACCCAACCCCTTTCGCCCTCCGTGCCTCTGGTTCCCGTCTCGCAACCTTACTACACCGCAACTTGGGCTGAATCTGGCAAGGTTCATATATGGGACATCCGACCACTCATAGAGTCGCTTGACGTGCCCGGATACGCTTGGGAAAAATCACGAACAAATAGACCGACCTTTACAATTAATTCACATGGACGTACCGAAGGGTTTGCCATGGACTGGGCCGCGTCAGCGGCAACGAACCCGTCCGCGCTCAGGCTGCTCACGGGTGATATCCATTCGAAAATATATCTTACCACCTCCACGCCCTCTGGGTTTAATGCTCTTGCGCAGCCTTTCACATCTCATACGTCCAGCGTCGAAGATATCCAGTGGAGCCCGTCAGAACCCACTGTCTTCGCATCTTGTTCGGCTGATCATAGCATTCAAATATGGGACGTGCGGAGTAAGGGGCGAAAAAGTGTCACTGGCATTGATCCTGCGCACGAGAGCGATGTGAATGTTATTAGCTGGAACAAGAGTACGCACTACTTGTTGATCAGCGGTGGCGACGACGGTGCAATCAAAGTGTGGGATCTTCGGAACGTTAGCAAGCCAGGGTGAGTTGTTCCTTCCATCACTACGGGAAAAGCTCACCCACTTTCCCTTAGATCGCCCCGCCAAGTGCCCAGCCCCGTTGCCGCGTTTACATGGCATCATGGCCCCATCACGTCGATTGAATGGCACCCTACAGAGGACTCAGTATTCGCTGCATCTGGCGCCGATGATCAGGTTACGCTTTGGGATTTGGGGGTTGAACAAGACGACGAAGAAGTTGGTTCATTGATGAATGAAACACAAGAGAGAGGTCGGGAAGTCCCACCACAGCTACTCTTCGTGCATCAGGGCCAGAGGGATGTGAAGGAAATTCACTGGCACCCTCAGATCCCTGGAGCAGTGATCAGCACGGCATTGGATGGTTTCAACATCTTCAAAACAATCTCGGTGTAGGCAAAGATATCCTTTGGAACAAAAGTACTTAGCAGACAAGTTGGTGTGGCCATGGATGGCTGCATCTATTCATTCTCACAGATATTACGATACTGCGTAGATAAGCATGGAGCAACATCCACGTCTTGTCGTCAATATAAACCAGCTCTGTTGTTCCCCCTTGGCGAACGTATCTGCCGACAGTTAACTGGATGAGAATCTGTAAAGATACTTCTACTCACTTTGGACATGTTCTTGTGCAGGATGTCCGTCATCACGGCATAAACGTTTCTAATATCAACGAGGTTCTGGCGAGCGAAGAAAATTTGCTTTTCGTCATGCTCTTTCAAGGAAAGCTACAAGCAGATGAGAATCGATTCACAGATATACACTCAGACGCTAACCGTATAGTCTTCGATGTTAGGATATTTAATGAGCTTTGAGCAGATCTTGGCTCGAGCCAAGTAGTTTTGTCGGACGCTATCACGAATGTTGTATGCACTCTCTTGGGAGCGGAGTAGCTCACTAAGGACCTCTGGCGCGGGGATTGTATTGAGTTAACTGGCATTGCTCATGGACGCTTACCTTCTTGTATCTGGACACCTATCGATCATACGGTTCGTTGGTGCAACCAAAAGTGATATTACTAGCACATACCAAAATTATCGCCACTGATGTCAAGGACGAGCGATGAGCGAGTTAACGAATGTCATGTCAGATGCAAACTTACTCTTCTATTCTGAGAAAGAGAATCAGTATATTTACGCTGCGCACTAGATACATTCAAGACGCACTTTGGCATTGTTAAGTTAACCCATAACTTGACCTTGTCCTGTATCCATCTCAGTATATGGTGAAAGTGAACCACTGAGCTGACTCACACAAGAGTCGGACAGTTGTGCGCACTCCGCCTTGATGGTTTCTTGCAGCTTCACGATGTGCTTGTTCGCATGGACGAGTTCAGGATACTTGGCATTTGCAATGTCGTTCGTCAGTAGCACGATGCCATCTTCCACGCGTTTTCGCTTAGAGGAAGGGCCATTGGGATCAGGTGAAGTAGGTGGTGGATACACCCTCGGATCCGTGGATGCAGCGGCATGTGACACGCTGTACGGCGAATCCGGGGCACTGGCGCCGTCAATGATGGACGAAAGCTCACTGTACGGTGTTAGTTGATATAAAGCATTAGTAGAGATGGCTCGTACAGTGTCTACGCAGAATTTAGTAACCTGGGTCATTGATGTATGCAACATCACTCACCTTGGCTGGGAAGACACGAAAGATGATGTCTTCTGCTACAGAGGCGACACCCGCTCGAAAAACCTGAATTAGGAGTCAGTGCATGGAAGCGTGAATGATAGCGTCGGTACTTACTTCCAGCTTTTCTGAGGTCTCCTTGGGCATAGACATGGTCATGGTGGGAGTACTTGGAAGTGCAAGTTGGAAGCGAGACGCAAAGTCGTGGTCTTACCTCATCGGGACACTGACGCTCGTGACTTGTGGTCTTGGTCCACAACCACCAACTCGCGTCCAACATGAGTAATCAAGTACGTTCATCGTCCAGTCTTTGGTTGGGATGATCTTTATCACTTTCTTCAGGATGAGACCGACGTGATCTCGACATTGACGGGTTTCTCACTTAATAACGTCCTCCAAGGCTTGTCTCTACCAGTGGGCAGTGGTCTCTCCAGCAGTCTCGGGATCACCGGCTTGCCAGCGTTGGATTCCTCGCAGATTTACAACGACAAATGGGACGAAGACGGGGAGGCTGTCGGTGCCGACCAGGGTGAGGACTACGAGGACGAAGTGGATAGGGAGTTTGAGAATGAGACTTTTGGTGGCGAGGTTGTCAAAGTCGAAGCCCAGTCCCCAGCCTCGATGCGCCTCAAGGAAAAGCGCGTGCGGATCGTGAAGCGGCTCATAGAGAGACCAAGGACAGTTTATGAACGGTTCCCTGGGTTCGAGAAGGATAGGGTTCTCGATTTCTCCGATTTGTTCAAGGGCTATACTGTAAAGAAGTCCAGAATAACAAAACGTTTCCTCACAGGTGAGTGAGGTGTTACTTTCACTCGTGATAACCTTTGTCAACTTTGCTCAGTTGAAAGCATTTATCCGCGCAAGAGGGACGTCCCTCGAGGCTTTCTCGAGGCTGTTGCAGGAGATACTCAGCGTCAGAACGAGAGCAAGCGTGTGGAAGAAGTTGTTTCTGCTGGGAGCATAGAGAATGACCTAGTGAAGGCCATTGAGGTAACGACGTTGTTAATTCCTCTCTTAAGGCTACTTATACATCCCAGGAGCGCGAGAACTCAGCACTCCCAATTACGCTCCCTCTTCACGACAGAAGCTTCGACCTTGTATTGTTGTCGAATTGGGAAGAAGATATCGTATGTGCACCCGGCAAGATTATCCGACCTCCGGCCCAAGAAACAGACAATTTAACTACACCAGCGAATAAATCTCTCGAGTCGGGTGCATGGACGCAGGGTATCATATGGGGCCCTGGAGCGCCATTCCTTGACTTCACTCAGTTAGAATTGAATGAGGAAGATCTCACCGCCGAGGAGCGTCCAACAGGTATGTTTTGGCTGGCTTTCGTGGCAAGTTGGACATTCACGATTTCAGCAGTGGAAACAGTCAGGCCGCGGAAAAGGTTAAGAGCGGAAAATGCACAGTCTCGTGATAAATTTAATCTTTCGAATGACCACTTGTACGAAGTTGCCAAGGAAGGTGGCCGGCATCGTGTCCGTCAGACTTTCGGTCAATTGGTTGTGGAACATGCGTACCCTGCGCAGAAACTCCAGTTACCATTTGTGAGTCTTTCCATGAGTGATTTTTATTGCATATTACTAGACACTACCCAGTTCAAGACCCGACTTTCCAAACAAGAAGCGCGTTCCTTCCACCGACCAGCTTTGCAGTTCCCTACCAACATCGAAATTCGGTTTAGCAAAGTACGGACTGCGAAAAAGAAGAAGGACAAAGCAGGGCGAAAGATCGGGAAGGGCGGCAACATCGGCGAAGGACTGCATAAGACAAGCGATCTGACCCTCAAGGATACCAGTAACTTTGTTCTTTGGGAATACTCTGTGCGTGTTGTCCTGGTCGTAGTTGAATGTGGGCTCACCATATCACAGGAGGAGCACCCTCCCATTATTCCAAATTTCGGAATGGGTAGTATACTCGTCAATTATTATCGTAAAAAAGACGAGAAAGATGATTACATGCCCAGGGTAGGTTTTGGCCAGTTGCAAAACGTTGTATTGACTAACTTTATAACTTAGCTGGATCTTGGTGTCCCATTCGTGCTCGAGCCACAGGATGAATCACCGTTCATGAAGTTCGGTTATGTCTATCCTGGACAAACCTTCCCCGCTCTTTACAACAACCTTGTGCGCGCACCGCTCTTCCGCCACAAGCCCTATCCTACCGACTTTCTTGCGGTCAGGTAGGGAGCGCCTCATACTTCCACGTCTAGTCGCACTGATCGATTCATGTTTAGGAGTACGACGAAAGGGGACACGAAATATTTCCTGCGGGAGATCAAGAATCTTTTTGTGATTGGACAAACGTATCCTGTGACCGAGGTTCCAGGTCCTCACTCGCGAAAAATAACAAATACCATCAAGTTCAGACTTCAGATCATCGCGTTCAAACTCCTCAGAAAAAGTGCTGAAGAGCGTCTCAAGATCTCACGTTTGATGAAGTACTTTCCAGACCAGAACGAACTTCAGATGCGGCAAAGACTGAAAGAGTTCATGGAGTACCACCGTCGAGGACCTCACCAAGGCTTCTGGCGCCTCAAGCCCACCGTCACCATCCCAAGCGATGCTGACATGCTCAAGATGGTCGGACCTGAACAGATTGTCCTCATGGAAAGCATGCAAGTCGGTCAACGTCACTTGCAAGATTCAGGGTACACACAAACTGCCGAACAAACGGAAGATGATGAGGGTGAATCTAAGCTTTCGATAGAGCAGCAACTTGCTCCATGGATCACCACCAAGAACTTTTTATTCGCTACTCAAGCCAAGGCTATGCTTCGGCTGCATGGCGATGGTGATCCTAGTGGAAGAGGGGAAGCATTTAGCTTTATCCGTATATCCATGAAGGATATTTTCGTGAAAGCCGGAGAAGACTATGAGCAAAAGCTTGGTACGCGAATTGCTTTCTGATGCAACCCGTCATTCACCGGACACAGCTGAGGCCGAGAATCGACCCAAATCTGCCCACAGGTACAACGTTGCCGAACAACAACAGATTTACAAGTCCGAAATCGAGAGGATATGGAAGGCGCAGTTCGATTCGCTGAGCCGCAAGGATGAGCCTCAGCTGACTCCCGAGGATGAAGCACCCCCTCCTGATATAAAAAAACCCTTGCAGAGGCAGGCGTCCATGAGGATCGAGACGCCCTTTTCTCCCGCCATGTCGCCTGCTCCGGGACGGCCCTCTTCTCCGGCCTTTAGCCGAGGATCATCGCTGGATCGGGATCGAGAAATGAGTCTGGGTCCAGATGGTAGTCGCAAGGTATTGCGAATAAGACGTTTGGTCGGTTGTGTCCTATTTTGCCGAGAATCTCCACGTTCATTCTCCTCCAGGTCGATGATGAGTGGCAAACGGAGATTATCCGCGATCCAGCTGTCATTCGTGCGTATGTCCGGGCACGATTGGCGATCGAAGAAGAAGCGACACTAGCCGATAACCTTGCGCCAACCGGTGATGCGGATACCGACAAGCGGTACAAGAAGCGGTACGCCCCGATTTGAGTGTCCTTTTATGACCTCGTGGTCTAACTGTTGCCAGGTTGGAAGAGCGTATTGCGAGGATGAAAAAGAACCAGGAACGGCGCTTGCATCGCAAGAATGCAAAAATCATGAAGGAGGGAGGAACTCCGATGCAACTCAATCGACCCCTGAAACCAGATACGACGGTAATGATCCCTAAAATTTCTTCCGTTTGTACTGCGTATTCAGTCCTACCTTTTACAGCGACGGTGCGGCCACTGCGGCCAGATGGGCCACATGAGTATGAGACCTCTTCCCGCATTGTCCCACTATTGAATCCTAACACCATGCTGCAGAAACGAACCGAAAGTGCCCGCGCTGGGCAGAGTTCAACAGCGGGGCTCCGCCTGTTCCTGTAACGCCGTCTGGGACAAGTCCGCCGCCAATGACCCCGAATGCATCGAGTTTCAGTGGATTCAACAAACCTTCGCAGAATGCCTCTTTCAATTTCAATGCTGCTGTTCCGTCACCCCTTGCGACGAGTCCCCCAGTGTCGGCGATGGAAGACACCGACCTTTCCATGACGCCATCTGGTGCTGCTCCCAAGATCAAACTTACGCTGAAACGTACCTAGTTTTGCACTAGCACTGGACATGTGTATAGTATCAATATGTAGAACAGGTTTCAAATACGAGTACAGCATAGGAACAAGACGGGACATTCATCAAGCAGCAACCATCTCGATATCTACTGATGAGCTGTGTGCGAAGGACTTGGAAGAGACAGGATTGGGGGACGTGAAACGCTTCCTGTAATCCTGGTTGATTTTGACGAGCAAGTGCCGAAGGAGTTCGGCGTGCCGTCTCCGCTCCTCGAGGGAATTATCCTTGTGAATATGAGCCAGCTCAATCCTGTCTACTTTACTGACAAGCTCGTCATTTTCTGTGATCGAAAGGAGACTGTGGACAGTTTTGTGAGCCGGGACAGGTGACGACCTCGTTGAGCTGGGTGTGGTCCCGCGTGATGTGTCAGGCGAGCGAGGGGCAGAGACGGGTGAGGGGGAGCGGTACATCGCAGTGATTGGAGGCAACCTGAGCGGACCGGCATCCGGCCTGAGTGAGGGAAGTTTGAGGTGTGAGTCCTCGGGTAAGAGGAGGGGATAGAGGGTGTTTGATGACTTGAGCGAGTCCTTTGTGGTAGATACCAGTGAACCAAGAGGTGGACCGCGATAGAGCTTGGGCTCGGGCAACTCTGTGAGAGTACCAGGGGCAGTCTTGAGTGGGTTCATCACGGTATGGACTGGCTTTCTAAGGTAGTCGGGAGCAGCCAACTGGACAGGAGGTGCGGCACCACGTGATACGCGAACATAGTCAAACTGTGAAAGGGAGTCGGACAAGGGGGAGCGGTGGGGTGGGGTTGCGTTGGAGGGGGTGGAACTGGAAGAGTGGGGGGAGGTGGGATCGAGGGGCGGAGTGGAGTGGAGACGACCCTGAGAGGAGGGTGATGGATAGACTGACGCATGAGCCATGGCAAACTCGTGTGACGCGGATGGGGACACGGGGCGTGTGTGAGGAGGGATATGATCGGTGGGATAAGTGGAGGCAGGGTACGAGTACTGAGACTGGGCAGACCTAGCGATGGATACGGGTGGGGAGGGATATGTGCCAGATGGATAGTGATAGGAGGGGTAGGGAGGGTCATGGGCAAAGGACTGGGAGGTGGAAAGACCGGGCATACCGGCGAGACCGAGCTGGTTGAGACTTTCAGGGTCAAAGTAGGAGGAGGGGGAGAAGCGATCAGGAGGAGGCTGGGAGTGTGTAGCGCGGTGGACGGAAGTAGCGACATCACGACCGAGGGTGACGAGGAACTCGTTTACGGCTGCGAGCTCCTCTGGAGTGCGAACGTCAAAGGAGACGGAGCGGGGGTTAAAATCGTACTGGGAGGCGTCGTGGGCATAGGCAATGTCGTTGAGACGCTCTGCCATTTCTGTAGAGAAAATGAGCGGGGAAAGGGGTCAAGGGAGGAGTACGGACGGGGATCATAGGCAGGAGCGACCTTGCGCTTCTTTACGTCGGCGAAAAAGTCGTCGACGGCATAGTCATAGGAGCGCTTGTTGCGGAGGGGAGGGATAGGCTGAGGCTTGTGTGCATCCCAGGAAGGGACCTGGTTGTGGAGAAAGAGGTCGTAGGTGGAGGAAGTCACATGGCGAGAGGGATGCTGATCCAAGTCGGGAGAGCCTGTGGAGGAGGGTGAGGGGGGATAAAGGGAGGGGGAAGAAGGAGTACCGTGTGAGAGGGAGGCAGTGTTGGGCCTGTTGCGAGCCAGTGCGGTCGGGGGAGGAGGTGCTGCGGATTGTTTGATAGAAAGGGACTTGTTGAGAGTGCCTTTGTGAGGGGGAGGCTCACCGCGTACGCGCGAGGCGTAGGTGGGATCGTTTACTGTAATGGCCTTTGAGTGCTTGTGCTGGGCATGGTGCTCCTCTGTGTGGATCTTTTCGTGCTTTTTGAGGTCCTGGGGGCGCTTGAATGTTTTCTTGCAAATCTGGGGGTGTGTGAGCGGGGGAGACGGGGGCAAGAGAGAGGTATACCTCGCATACATGGGGCTTGAGGGGAGTGTGTACTGAGGAGGGTTGTCAAGGGAGTAAGGAGGAGGAGGAGGAGGATACCTCTGAGGTGGGATGTGATGTGGTCGCGCTTGGCGCAGGAGGTGCCGCAATCCTTCCACTTGCAAGTGAGGCAGAGATTGTTTGTCGACTTTCTGCCGATGTGTTCGTTGCAGAGATGGTTGTAGAGTAGCTCAGGATCGTCAAAGGCGGCGTCGCAAGCGAGCCATTCGCAAAGGTGTCGGTCGGTAGCCATCGTGGTGAG
>JBBPRZ010000055.1:0-15015 GCA_038093335.1 Boletus chippewaensis | reverse complement strand
TGGAGAAAAAGTCAAGGTAATTCAGCAACGCTGCAAGTCCATTTTCACGAACGATGGAGCTCGGAAACTCCT
This sequence comes from Boletus chippewaensis, assembly GCA_038093335.1. NCBI lineage: Eukaryota > Fungi > Basidiomycota > Agaricomycetes > Boletales > Boletaceae > Boletus > Boletus chippewaensis. The sequence continues at coordinate 14,943 of JBBPRZ010000055.1, read as the reverse complement.
CTGAGATCTTCTCCAGTGTCTGTAATGGCGCCGTCAGGAGGAACAAGACGCACAAAACAAAATGCAACCTACACTGAGAGTTTGTTCGGCTAGATCAATGTAGGAAATCTCTATCAGCTTGCTGCAGAGAACAGGGATAGCACCATGATAAACTACGGTATGGGCCACCCCTGGAAGTGCCTCCATGAGGTTGGCCAGGCATCTGCAAGCAAGCATTTGAGCCTCGAGGTTGTCGTCGCCTTGATAGTTTCCCCCAGCGCTGATTGCCAAGGCTGCGGCGAGAGCGGCGTCAGAGTCGTGATCTTCATCGTCACCTCCGTCTTCATCTTCGTCTTCATTCACACCCCGTCCCCCCAGAATCTTAACGAGCTCACGCACGAACTCTTCGACTTGAAAGGAACCAGCCAAGGTGTCCTCGGTAGATATAGAAAGTAGCTCGCTTAATTCTTGCAGGGTCACAAGACGAGTGGTTGGACTGGCGGAGGACTTGATATTGTTCAGCATGGTTTTGAGCCGTCCCGAAAGAGATACCATGTATGAGCCAAGATGTCGATAGTCACCAAAAATGGCCATCGCAGAAGTCTCATCCAGGCCACCAAATCCTCGAGTACCTTCTGTTGGAGACCGCTCTTCATCGTCTCCACCATCGTCGACGTCACCCTCGACGGGTAGAGGTTCGTTATCACGATCATCTGCGTCATCATCGTCATCCACATAACTCTCCCTCCGATCTTCCTGCGACGGTTCTTCGCACTTGAGGATTTCGGGGTCAGCCATATCGACGTCTTCATCATGAATTCTAGATGTACTAGCGGTGGCGGCAGTCTTAGCCTTAGCGGCCACTTTGCCTTTGTTCGGAGAAGGTCTAAGGGCATGATCTTAGTATATGGTTGTACGAGACATAATTGGACCTGCCTAGACTTTTTCGGCATTGGTGCTGAGATTGACGTTGAGGGGCCGGGTCGGGATCTTAAGGAGTAGGCAGTAGTTCTGGTGCGTTTGGAGGATAATACGGCTGAATTGGACCCCTCTTCTTCAGAATCAGCTTCAGGCGCAGCGCGCTTCTTCCCTTTGCGGTCCTTAGTTGGTTCGTTGATAGTGAGAGATGATGTTGGTGCTGATGGGAAAGTGGCTCTCCTTGCTCTGGATCCGGCGGCAGATGACAAGTGTCAACACAAGCATTAGAACGTTCTCAGGATGACACACCTTTTAGAAGCCCGGGTAGTATCGTCGGTAGAGTCCTTTGCCTTGCCCTTGCCTGAAGCAACTTCACGGGATCGTTTGTTCTTTGAAGTCGTGGACTTGGGTGTACGTGTGTTTTCCGAGGGGGCACTTGATTGCTCCACTGCGTCGCTATCCTTGTCTCTTGCTTGTTCCCGTTCTTTCTCTTTCTGCCTGGCAGCCTTGACTCTAGCACTGGAGCGTAGCGATCTTGATTCAGAGACAGTAGTTGAGGTGGAAGTGGATGGAAATTGTAATGATTCTGATTGGGGTAGCTGGGGGGTACTGGAGCTTGTGGCCTCTTGTTGATGGATAGGTTTGAAGTCCATTTAGAGCATGCTCCCAGCCATCGATTCAAAGGGTAAAACGGAAGTCTAAGACAAAGTCGCGGTCAAGGAGAAAGACACAAAACTGTTGGAGAGTGAGCGTGCTAATTCAAGTTGTAATTGCTTCGGCCACAACACATAGGTGAAGGCGTGGGAAAAACCCTAACGCTAGTGGCGTAGTATTGGTGGTAGTACAAGGCGGCTTCAAGGGCAGTAGCTATAGTTCACTTGGAAATCCCATTACACCAGAGATTCTCTCAGAATCTCCTCCACACTCTTGACAAAGATTTCCACAATCTTCTCAATCTCCTCTGTCGTCGCATTATATGCAGGACCAAACATAAGATGATCGCCTTTGGATCCATCAAGTTTGGCTCCCCCATTCATTCCCATGGCAATGAGACCGTTCTCGAGGCAGCGTGCTTGGACGAGCATGGCAAACGTTTCTCCCCTGAAGTCAAGTCTTGTTTCATGGCCTGAGAAATCAAACTCGATGCCCCAAAATGCCCCACGACCGCGAATGTCGAATGTGAATGGCTTGGCTAGTGCTCCTTCCGCCAATAGTCCCTGAAGAAGGAGTTTCTCCATCAGTTCACCATTCTGTACAACCTTTGGGAGCAAATTCTCTTCTTCAATGACCCTTTGTACAGCCAAAGATCCTGCACACGCCAATGGATGTGCCTAGCAGAACACTGAGTCTCTGGCGTTTTACAAGAAAAGTCGTCTACCTGATACGTGTGTCCATGTTTGAGGAGACCTGATCCTCCTCGTATAGCTCTTGCAACTTTAGGGGATAGGAGCGCTGCTCCGATAGATCCATACCTATTTGGCCCTCCATTGAATAAAACACATTAATACGTATGCAATTACGTACCCCCCACCAAGGCCTTTGGCAATCGCCTGTAGATCAGGGGCTGCTCCATCACCAACGCTCTGCCATGCGTGTAAGGAGCCCATCCCTAAGAGCACAAATTATGAATACCACCACTCAGTGGACGAGAAATACAGCTTACTGCCCATCCCAGACATGACCTCATCCAACATAAACAAGGCCCCATACTTTTCACAGACGGACTTCATCGCCGCAAAGTATCCCTTCGGGGCACCTACGACGCCAGTGGTAGCACCAACGACAGTCTCTGCGGCAACTCGAGCCCGACTCAGTGCTGCGTTCCATACCTGGATGGAAAGAACTCACATCCAATTACAGTCTCCGGGCCAAGTTCGATGAACTTGTCTTCTAACTCTTGTCGAAGGCGCTCAACATACTGCTCTTCTGTCTCGTCCGGTTTTTGGAAGCGTTTCGCATACGCCGGAGAAACGTGATGAAAATGCTCGTTGTCGAGGATATCTGCGTAGGGTGCACGCCGAGCGGGGTGATAGGCAAGCGACACTGTGCCCAGGGTGTTGCCGTGGAAGGACAGTTTACGGGCAATGAAATTCTTTCTGCCGGGCTGTGCAATCTCAACGAAATACTGTGACAAACCATCAGAGAGGACGATTTGTCACGGATATCACCAACCTGTCTTGCGAGTTTAATCACGGCCTCCATGGCCTCAGAACCTGGTATACTGTTGGATGTTATATTATACTTGTTTTGCGGTTATACTCACCACCGGATGAGAAGGCTACGAGTTCAAACGCTCCATTGCTTGAGTCGACGAGGAACTTTGCAAGCTCCTCTGCAGGATTGGTGGACAATTGCATATTGTATACATCTGTTTTGAGTGCAATGGGGGCGTCAGTGATTTCGGAAAGATCAACTGAGACGGACAAGTAAGAGTATCAAGCTGCTCTTTGATGGCGGCGATGACCTTTGGATGGCTGGTACCAAGGCATGAGACGGCCGCCCCTCCAATGCCATCGATCACACGACGACCGTCTTCGAGGTCGACATAGACACCCTCACCGCGAACTGCGACAGGCGGTGTCCACGGTGTCCTGTGTAGGATAGAGGTGGTGACAGACATCGGGAAGATACGGGGTAGATGATGGGCGAGAATGAGACAACATTTGTATACAGGCGAAATTTATACACGGACCGAATAAGCATCCAGGAGGACCGAGACTCGCACGCAACTGATGCATTACTGTCTATTTCACACGACTTGTCCAATGGGAAATTTCTTGTCAGTTTGTGCTCAGCCTCGGTCGGCCTCGGTCTCCTCAACCACAAACTGTAGGCTACTCGGAGTTGGTACCACTCGACTGGGGTTAATCCCCTGCATGTATCCCGAACCCACCGACAATTATTTAGAATTCTTATGTTTATTGAAAAATTGAAAACTAATTCTTTTAAAACTCGGTCAAGGGGGGTTCGGATTGAATTGATTCCCTGCGTTCATCCCGAAGCCACCGATTATCTTTCAACGAATTATTTCAAATCCTGTGATTGTGAAACTTAATTTTTTTACATTCGGTCAATGCAGGATACATGCAAGGGATTGACTCCAGTCGAATGGTACCAACTCCGAGTAGCCTACAGTTTGTGGTTGAGGAGACCGAGGCCGACCGAGGCTGAGCACAAACTGACAAGAAATTTCCCGCATGCAAACTCGTGTGAAAACAACAGTAAGTGAGTCACATCTGAAGTACATACCGCCCGCCTCTGCCATGTCGCTCTTTCCAAACCACCATCTCCACGTCGATGCAACTTCAGTGTCAGATAAACGCAGCCGCCCATCGTTTACGTCTTTTACGCGGCTTGACGCCGTCCTTTCGAGAGACGATGTGATGGCGCTATTGGCAGGCGAACCACTCGTAGGGATCCATATGGCGGGGAACGGGCTCGTTCTCGTCAGACATAGGGTATCGGATGACCCGGTGCATTTTTTGATGATTGGGCGATATACGAACAGCCGCCTTGGCAAGTACCGCTCGTGGCGAAGGAAGGGTTCAAAACTCAGTGATAGCGAAGTATGACATCAATATCCCAGTAAATAATTGTGCGGTATAGCGATTCCTAGTTGCCTGTGGTATACCAAAGGCCCTTCATTGGAAGCTGCACGACACCCAGTGAAATGATATGTTATAACTCAGTGGTGAGATGAGAGGAGATTATATGGATCATGACGGGTAACCAGGTCACCACTACTGCACCTCTATGTTGCTTCGCCATACACCGGAGGTATGCCGGCACGTACCACGATCGACTAGTGCTTCACCTGCCCCTCCCCGCCGCCCGCGGCAGTGTTGCCTTCATCCTGTGGCTTCTTACCAGCCATATTCTCGATGAAACCGAGCAATGACCCAGACATCTCCTTGGCAATCCTTTTATTCTCCTCCTCCAACGCCTTGTCGAACTCGGCTTTGTGAGCGGCGAGGTGGGCCTGTTCTTCCCTGTATTGACGCTGTGCCTCGGCGCGCTTTTGTTCAAGGTACGTTGGTGGAATGGGTGAATGAGAATCCTGTACCAATTGTGAGCGATCAAGGAGCATGAAGGCGGGAGCAGAAACACCTACCTCGGTGCTCGCACCAAACAAGGAACTCATAGTGAAACCCCGAGAGGAGAGACCTTTGGTTCTGCTCTTCCACTCGGCAATATGGCGTTCACGTGCCTCTGTTTCCTTCTTCGCGTACTCCAAGGGGATGTCTTTGCCGTGGTAGGCCTGGATAATCGGGCGGACATCCGGAGGTTTGTATATGGCAATTGCTGAGAGGTGAGAATGAGAACGGCATGGAGGTGTGGGGGAAAAGAAAACAAACATTCGAGGAAAGGAATCATGGCAACGAGACCCTTGTCACCTGGTGTACCTGTCCATTTGGGAATCACGATCGAATTTTCGGGGTGCGCCGAGATATGCTCTTCGTGAGCATCGAGCAAGATGACTTTCGAAAGGTCACGGTTGAGGTAGGAAAGATCCTTGTGTGAATGATACAAAGGTCAGACTCAAGCAAGGTACGACACAAGCCAACTCACTCACTTTGACAATCTTGCCATCCACGGAGCGCGTTGCCTCGCGGAAAAGCTTATAGGTGATAAAGTAATTATAAGGATCCAGTTTCTCGAGTATGGGCATGGCAGTCTAAGCCAAAGCAGTCAGTGCTAGTCAGCAGTGGCGTCCGGAATGGTTAAGAGAATGGACACACGTAGTTATGTTGCGAAGTAAATATAACGATTTCATAAAACTGGGATAAGTATGCAAGGAAATAATCAATGCCTGGACGCTTCGCTGTTCGCCAACCTTTTTGTCGCTGTGAAAGAGAGTATGTTTATCGCTCAAGGAATTACAGTCTCGGGAACTTACATCCCAAGTGGAGGTTATTAGCAGATCATCCATCGATACCAGAAGGGTGTAAGGCTTTTGGTATGGACTGGGCAGGGGTGGCGGAAGCAGCTCTGTCCATGCTGGCTTGTTGAAGTACTGAAATAAACATGAATAGAGACCCTGCACAACATACTAACCAGAGTGACTTACATCAAACAAGTCCGTGAATCGTGTCTTGGTCCGCGCCCACCGACCTGAAGGTGCATCTTCGATCTTCTATCAAAACCGGCCAAAAATACATCAGCATCAATTCAGGGCGAGAACCAATCAAAAGCGTACCATTTTCTTGTTTGCAAGTTCATCCGCCTCCCAATCCCGCCCGAGGTAGAGTACTTGCACGCCAAGGGCAACGGCCAAAAGACCAAGCGATACTCGGGCGAAATATCTTTTGCGTCGGTCTATAGAGGACAGAGAATCTTTGGAAGACTTTGCGCCTGTGCGTTCCGTCCTTTCTAAGCGTTCAGCCGGGTCGAAGTCGAGACTGGGAAGAGACGAAGTCGTTGCTGTTGCTGACGGTGCTGATGAGGGCGCTGGTGGTTGCCCGGGCGATGTTGGTGTTGCCTTGGGTGGCACCTGGGATGCGAGATAGCGCACCGACCGCGGTGCGAGCGAGTGTGTCCGAACTGCTCCCCGCAAGACGACAGAAAACATCAGAAAGAGACACTATACCGTATGAGGTTGGAAACTTTGATGGTTTCTTGGTCCCGTGCCTTCAAGTCACGACCCATTTACCCACGCTAGTAAACAACTTCGATAACTTGAATCTAGCCTGATCACAAACAAGGCTGCTGAGGACTCGCTGTTGGACGCAACGGGCTACCTTGTCACATGTTTAAGCCTGCGCTCTTTGCAAGTTGCCCCCTAACATAGTTCCCTATCATAACCCTTTCTTATTCGCGTCAAAGCGAGGTCATGGCGCCTGTCATCGTGTTGGACCGTTATTACCTCGCCATTACTTTTCTCATCACATTGGCGTACCAACTCTTTGGATTTGCCATTGCATGGACCTTCCAGTTCGACAAGATCACAGATCTCACGGGCGGTTAGTCGTCTTACGACTCGTTCACTCACGGGCTGATTCTAACATCTTACATACAGGCTCTAATTTCTTCATCCTATGTCAGTCACATCTGTGGATACACCGTTCAACTCCTAAAGGTCTCTCGTAGCTTTGATAACTTTGCTTCTTGGGCAAACGTTTTGTACGAGAAATTTACTGACCAGTATATTCGTCATGCTCTGGGCAGTTCGCCTTGCTTGTGCGTATTACCAAGTTCCTGTTCCTTTTCTTGTGTTTGATCCTGGCGACAGCATTCCTGCTGTTCCGAGTATTGCGACGGGGAAGTGATGCTCGTTTCGACAGTATCAGGCACCATTTTTGGAAGTTTTTTGGTACGAATATGATGTCCTTTTATGATTCTGATTGTTCAGATTATAATCTTTCTTCAAGGTTTCTGGATAGGTGTGTTGGAAACCTATCACGCTCATTTCTGATCCGCAAACATTTTACAGGACAGACTATATGGGTGCGCGTCTGTGGATATTACACTACAACTATCTCTGACTCTTATGTTCAGATTTGGACGGTATCTCTTCCTTTGACTATCCTAAACTCCCCAGCCGTCTCGGGAGGTAGCGAGGGAAGCTGTAATCGCCCAACTTTCGGTGGACGTGACATAGTTGGTGTAGTCATCTTTTGGTTTGGTTGGTCGCTCGAATCTGCAGCCGATCTCGAGAAAGTTGGTCACGTCTATCGTCCATGAGCTACCCCCCGGCTGATAGTATCTTCTACAGTACTTCTGGAAAGCCTCAAACCCGCCAAAAGATGCTATCATGAACGTATGTCATGATTTTTCAGACCACCTTGAATGATGTTGATACCGCTTGGTACACAGAAGGGTTTGTGGAAGTGGTCTCGTCACCCACCATATTTTGGCGAGTACGTCCGCCGGTGAATTGTTGTTCATTACTGTTAGCGATTCCTTTAATCCTACAGAATCCTTTGTTGGTGGGGTATCTGGGTTTTGTGTCTCTCTCCAGCGATATCACCCGATAGCGGTCTCAATTCGTCTGCACGCGCCGCCTTGTACTCTTCCATCATCTCGCCACTCTTCACGATGATGTACGTCTAGTATTTGTTCAGTGATGCTAATTCAGCCTACGATGACGTTGTAACAGCATTCTGCTCTTTGCCTCTGGTATTCCTCCCGCTGAGAAAGCACAAGCGAAAAAGTTTTACACTCTTGGCGCTGAAGAAGCTAGGGACGTACACGCACCTGATCTTCCCAGTGGCACAGAAGCAGAACCGGGAACAGCGGCTGTGGCCGACACTAGTACTGGCGCAACTACGACGGCATGGGACAGGTACCAATCTTATCTCACTTCGACGTCCATCTTGTTCCCTATCCCGCCCACACTCTATCGTCCACTCCCCACTATCGTAAAGTCGACTGTGTTGCTGGATTTTCCAATGTATCGGACACTTGAGACGGAGGAGGGAGAGCAAGAAGCTAGACTTGTGTGATGGAAAGGTTGAAAGTTCCGATGCGTTCGTATGTATTAATAACCAATGTCAACGAGACGAGTTGATCCATAATCAATGGCGAGAATCCCTAGCATGAGAATCCCTAGCATTGCAATTGGATGGACGGTTGTTTCCCCGGACCAGACCTAATAGTTCCGACATCATTAATAATAATTACCTTGCTGGAAGCAAGGTCATATGCCATGTCGCTTCGTCTGCAGATTCAAAACAAGGACATACAAACGAAAGAGAAAGGAAATAAATCGAATCTCGGGCTTTTCCAGATTCTGGTCTGTACTACGTCTTAGCACTTTGAGGTTCACAGGTGAATGAGAATGGAAATAAAATGAATCGCGGGTATTTCCAGATCACAGTGCCACAAGTAAACAGTGCCCCTAGGATGAGACAATGGTTCAACGAAACTGCGTATGATGTGATCGTGGGGGCTGTAAGAAACGACATTCGCCTGAGCATGAATTTCTGGTGCATAGAAAACGACGCAGTCACCGATGAAACGAAGCTATGAGACCGACGACCTACTCAGCAATAACATAATCTTGCTCACATAACACAACACTCCCATACCAGCAAGGTCCTTGGAGGCAAAGCCGACCCTAGTGTACAAATGCGCAAAATCTGTCGTAGAATCACATCAGCTTCCTCAATTCCTGTCGCGCAGCCTGAAGTCTCTCCATCTTCTTCTGTAACTCTTGGCGGGTAAACGCAATGGTACTAAACTCCTCCACGATGCTCTTGCAGCGACTATACCCATCCGGTCCGGTAATCTGAAGCCCTTCTCGGAGAGCCTCATCAATGCCCCTTTGCAAACCCAATATGATCTCGTGGTCAATAGCCATCGGAACCATGTCCGCGAAACGCTTGTAGGCGACTGAATGCAACTGTCTTTATCAGTGAAACGATGCAACTTGCAGAAAAATGGACCTTGGAAATATCCGCGTACGCTAGCCATGATGTGTAGAGCTTGTTCCATTGGATCGGGTGGCGACAGCTTGGCAAGGTCCGTTGCCTTAACCTGGATACCTAGTTCGCTCAGCGCCGAGAGAGCTTTGTTAACCGCGTCACGTTGGGACGCATCTGAGGAGAAAACCGTCCCTCGCTTGCTTGGCGACTGTTGCATTGCAGTGGACTGCATTTGAGTAGTCGTTTCAGCTTGTTTCAGTTTTAACATCAGATCATTGTTGTTCCTCCGGGCTCTATAGAAAGCGAGAAACTTGTCCTTGTAGTCGGAAAAGTAATGCGCATTCAGTGTAGTGGGGACTTGCTCAAGGGAAAGAAGCCACTCGATCTTTGCTTTGCTTTGTATGGCGGCTCTATCCAGGTGGTCGTTGACAATCATCCTACATGACGATCAGTTACGGTGCCACTTCCGTGTGCGAAATGACGCACAATACCGACTGTTTTGCCAACCCTTTACCCATGTGCGCAAAGTGTTCCTCAACTAGCTGATCAACATCAAGTTTCAAAATGGTATACACTCGATGAAAGAGGTCCATTGATGGCTGCCTCCATTTCATGGTGAATTCCTTGATGAACGCTTGCTGGACTACGAAAGGGTAGCTATCTGGAAGTTCGCGAGTACAGGCACTAGTACAGACGTCGCCATAATGGATCTTTGAATAGACTGAAAAGTACGTACCTGTCGGCCCGTTCCAGCACTTCGTCGATGTATATATGTTGTTCTATGCGTATCCTTTTCGCAGGACGGGGTTGGTTCTCTTCTTCCTCTTCTTCCTCTTCATCCTCATCCTCCTCTTCATCCTCTTCATCCTCTTCATCCTCTTCATCCTCTTCCTCCCCTTCTTCGTCTTGAAGGAATTCTGCCTTGGGGAGTTTTTTGCCCGCTTTCTTCTCTTCCCAGGGAACAAAGCTAGGCGCTGTGCTGCGTATAGCACGCCTAAATGCTTGCTGGTGTGGTCGGATGGTTTGCAGTAAACCATTTTCATCAGGGGTACCTTCGACACGACGAGATAACTCTCGGCTGAACGCATTCAGTGCTTGCATCACTTCGTTCACTGGGTCGTTAGAAGGCGCTCTCGGCAGCTTGCTAATCTCTGCTTCCGTCTCTCGAATCGTGTTCACTAATTCGTCTTGAATCTCTGGAAGCCTTGATGAGAACCAAGCATCTGTCAGCATCACAGTGCGGTCGCAACTTGGCGTGGAGATCGCCAACCCACCTCTTTGCGACTAACTCTGACAAGATGATACTCAGTCTCTCTGTCAAGTTTCTGGTCCTCAGGTAATTTTGGTACTGTGATTCCAGCGAACACCACGGCTGCGTTATTGTGAAGTACTCTTCTTCTCGACGACGAGCTTCTGCCCATGTGATTCCATTCGCGAGTACTTGAGAGGAGGGCTGCCGAACACAATACCAATTGTTGACCAAAGGTTCGGTCTCGTTACGGATGATCTTGAGCCACCTGTGCTCCTCTCCCGCAGGAATACGATCAGGTTTGGTAAGCACACCTGTAGAAGGATGGATGAACACTGTGATATCACGATGACAACTGCACTACATGCCAACGGTTCGCTTCCCTTGCGGGTCAAAGCTCTTCGCAAGATGATAAGCACCCTGGTTCTCAAAGTCGGCTATGAATATGAAGGTCAGGTTTTGGAAGCTGTCGACCATACAAAGGAGTGACACCCACTCTCGCAAGCAACTGTGAGCAGAATGACGCAACTTGGCTTTTCAATGTAAGAAGTCACGAGAGACTTGACCAGCTCAATGTCCCTATCGTCACCCCTTGCTCCGACACTAGCAATAAGACCTGGAAGGTCTACGAAAGAGAGATCAGCAAGATCTTTCCCACTAATTTCTAACGAGACATAGTTCTTCGAAAATGACAACTCATTCTCCTCTGGGAAACCGTCGTGAAGGTAGTCGTCGGGTTTTTGAGAGGGATTCAAAATGGCACGTTGAGCACGTCGAATGCGATCCTCAACAAGGGACTTGGACGTGATAGGCGAGCCAAAAGGTACAAGGCAAACGGGTATAGGTACACCCATGGAATCAGTGTGAAAGTGCAGTTTTATGTCGCAACTCCATGGCAAATCTGAGTGCGAGAGCTTGCACTCCGTAGGGCACCTTTGGAGCCGAAAATCAGGCGCATGATTGGAGCCCAAGTCCCATTGCTTACCTGGTGCAAGTTCCCGCTGATCGAGGTAGAGTGATACCAGAGATTGACTCGATCAGAGATGACTTGCCCGCGCTTTGACTCCCGATGACCGCAATCATGGGAAGGTCAATATCAGTTTGAACGCTAAAGGTGCAGATAAGTCGGCACTCGAGAACGAGACCGAGGTACTACATGCCCAGTGTCGTGCAAACGATTGATTAGTTCAAGCATGTCTTTTCGATGCTGAGAGTTGCTCGAGTCTGAAAGACCTACTACCACGTCACTATCACTATCAAGATTACCGGTCTTCATTCTGGATGATGTCGTGACTCGTCAAACTTGAAGGACTGTGGTGAAAATCGTTAGTGGCACGACTCGGATTAGCCGAGCAACCCCTTAACTTCTTCCAACATGACTCCGATGGGTCACGCCACACAGCACGGGCCTTTAAAAGTTGGTGCAGGTGGGCCAACCGGCGACCACCTGAGGAACACCTCCAAGCCCTCGGTGTAAGTGCCATCGAGTCATATTTCGTTTTCATCCCTTCATTCCTTGCAGGTCTCGCTGGATAAACCCGCCATCCCCAAAACCAGACTACTTGAAGGTAGCTGCAGTGCAAGTGAGAAATAGCTTTTAATTCATGACCACCACGACACACTGTCTTACTTCTGCTGGCTAGCGTGTCCAACAAACTTCGATTCCTCTGCAAGACAATCCGTCCCGAAATCCATTCTCTAGGGTCCAAAGCACTCCAAAGTCAGCCGCAGATCCCAATGAAGTGAGAAACAGCTCTTCATTCGTGATCCACCACCCACCGTCTTCTGCTGACTAGCATTTCCCACGAGTTCGTCGACGTCGTCCTCTTGATAATCCGTATGCTCGGATAACGAGCAATTCGGGGTACTGGCGGTACCGCGACAACCCTAATGTCCGCCAGACAATGATCCAAGCAAAGGCTGCAAATGGGTCTAGTCGTAACACTGACTCGGGTGCACAGAAGCGCCAAAAGCTTCATGCTGACATTTCCTCGACTATAGCATCTAACGGCGCGCCCGAGTCACCATATCTCTATGTACCTGCAGCTCGTAGCAGTCTTTCTGCTTCTAAACCCAACATCCAACCGATTCGCATTTTGATCAGCGATCTCAGGAATCCCGTCCCAAATGAAGCCGAGATCACTGACTCGGACGTTGGAGATAGCTCTGACGAGTTTAGCGTTTCACGTGCCGCCGGATCATCATCTCCGGATCCGTTATCCCTGTTGTCTCGGACGGTTTCCCATCCCTTTGAAACTGGTCATACACAACATGGCCCACCTGCGTCGAATAAAGGCAGAGGTAGCGCCAAAGATTCTCTTGGACTTGTGCAAGTCTCGGAAGACGACGTCTCGGAGTTCACGCTCCCTGAAGCGTTGGGTCGACTGTCCAACACCAAGAAGTCACAAGAGGTACCCAGGCATATCGTGCGTCAGCATTCCAAGAGCGCCCGCCTATCTGCACGGGCAAATATGATGTCATCCGGTGTGTTGAACGCTGCTCGCGAAAAGGAAAGGGTCCAGACGCTACCACTGAGCGCCTGGTCTTTGGGTTATCACGTTTTCGAACATTCAGAGTCTGCGCCTGTCAATCTCTCATACGAATTCGACTTGCAACGAATAAGCGTGACATGGGGTCGATCACCTCCGGAAACCATTGAGTTTAGGCTTGATAGGGACGTATGTTCGGTGATGGTAGCGTTACCTTCCATTTCTCTGCTTCGCTTACCAAGTTTTGATAATCCCTTCCAGATCGTAAATGACTTGGACAAACCGTTGAGAGAAAATATCATGGTTCAATTTAGTACCATACCGGGAACCACGTGGAAGGAAGCAGAACGCAAATACAAAGGCTTCAAGGGAGGTATGTAAAGATGGACTCGGTTTCTTATTTCAATGATGACTTGTGTCGTGTGTAATCCAGGTGGGGACCGTTGTAGAGCGCTATTGACGTTACTTTTCTCGACTGAGAGCGACCGGAATTTTTGCAGCCTCGAGTATCAGAGGTTTATCATGGGGATCAAGAAAGCATTTCGATACACTGGTGTCGAAACCATCACGTCAGTGTAATTCTTCTTTTTGCGTCGAGGCATGATTGTATAAATTTGTCTCAGGTCGTCTCATGGTGCGAAGATTTGGGACTATACATCCGAACTTGGTGCCATGTTTGAACAGGTGGAGTGTAGGGATATGAAGGAAGGTAGTAACGGAAGGTAAGGACTGCTCTTGGCGTGTTGGTAGAGTTCAGAAGACTGTTGCAGAAAAAGAGACAAATAAACGAAGAAGTGGGGACGGCAGTTGGCGACGTTGAAGGACATTTCACGCGTCGACCAACGTACTGACCCTAGACGCTAGACTAGAAACAACATACCATTAGTACTACACCCCATACATCACATTATTGTCATATCCATCGAGCGATGGAGGACGGCACCAAAACAGCGTCAAAGACATTCAGGTATTCAAGACAAGAAGTTAATATCACAACACCAACTGTTCACGTTACTCAAAAATCGCCCCAGCCCCTCACATCAATCGCCTCAATTCCTGACGCGCAGCCTGTAGTCTTTGCATTTTGTCTTGCGTCTCCTGACGGAGCGTCACGACACTGATACGTTCTTCCAACATGCTCTTGCAGCGATCTTGCCCCTCTGGCCCGGTGATCTGGAGTCCTTCCTGGAGGGCCCTGTAGATTCCTTTCTGTATACCGAGCACGATTTCGTGATCAATCGTCATCGGAACCATGTCGACGAATCGTTTGTAGGCGACTGTAGATGAGCACACACCAAACGAGTCAGTTGACTAATTTCGTTTGGGGGGACACTCTACCTTGGAAATACGCCCGAACGCTCGCCATGATGGTCAGAGCTGCCTCCTTCGGATCAGCTGGAAGGAGCTTGGGCAGGTCAGTTGGTGTAGCCGATATCCCAAGGTCGTTGAGGCCAGAGAGAATCCCGTTGATGGTTGGACTTCGTCCTTGCTGGATCTTGGTCAATAAATCGCTGTCGTCCAGGGCGGCTTTGTAGTGCGCGAGGAATTTGTCTCTGTAGTCAGCGTAATAATGTGTGTTGAGCGTAGTCGGGTTCTGCTCAAGCTCGAGCAGCCATTGGATCCTGTCCTTGGTTCGGATGGCAGCTTCATCGAGGTGGTCGTTGACGATCATCCTAGCTGTAGTAAGCATTGGTGATACCACCGAGGAACGATCAACTCCGCTTACTGAATCGCTCGTTTTGCGTTCCCGTTGCCCATGTGCGCAAAGTGGGCGTCGACAAGGTTCGCGAGATCGTCTTTCAAAATTGCATAGACATCTTCAAAGAAGATCATCGCTGGCGTGCTCCATTTTTGCGTGATTTCCTTGATGTATGCGCGTTGAACTACAAAGGGATAGTTGTCCGGGAGTTCTCGCGTACGTGCGCTGGTGGAAATGTCAGTAAGC